>RJWJ010007552.1:0-57034 GCA_004363605.1 Indri indri | reverse complement strand
CACAGCAACCTCAAACTCCTGGGCTCAAGCAATCCTACTGTCTCAGCCTCCCGAGTAGCTGGGACTACAGGCATGCGCCACCATGCCCGGCTAATTTTTTCTATATATATTTTTAGCTGTCCAATTAATTTCTTTCTATTTTTGGTAGAGACAGGGTCTCGCTCTTGCTCAGGCTGGTCTCGAACTCCTGAGCTCAGAATGATCCGCCTGCCTCGGCCTCCCAGAGTGCTAGGATTACAGGCGTGAGCCACCGCGCCCGGCCTCTTTTTGGTTTTTAAATAGGGTCTCACTCTTCACTGGGACTGCAGGTGTGTGCTACCACATCTGGCTAAATTTGTTATGTTTTGTAGAGACAGGGTCTCACTGTGTTGCCCAGTCTGGTCTCTAACTCCTCAGCTCAGGCGATCTTACCACCTCTGCTTCTCAAACTGCTGGGATTAGAGGCAAGAGCCACTGCGCCAGCCCCTGTAGTTTCTTATACCTGTGACCTTGGCTTCTGTTTTCCTTTTTAGGTGTCTCCGGTGAAAATCTGTGACTTTGACTTGGGCAGTGGGGTGAAACTGAACAACTCCTGTACCCCCATAACCACACCAGAGCTCACCACCCCGGTATGTGTGGCTGGGTACCCTGTGCCACTTCCTTCTGGGCTCCTGTGCATTTGGAGTGCCCCCTGAGCCAAAGCTGGGGAGTCCAGAACAGAGGGTGAAGGGAGGAAAGCCGTGGTATTGAGTGGATCCCTCATATCAAGTAGATCTATAGCACTTGCCACTGCCCAAGTTGTCATTTGGCTCATGGGCTCTGGGCTCTGTATTACAGCTCCCAACCCTCCCCTGCCCCTTAGTTGCTAATGAAAGTGACATTAGGGCTTTTAGTTTGGGATGGGTCCTCTCTGCTGATGAAGGGACAAATCATAACTGTAAGCACAGGCTAAGCCCTGACTCCTGACCCAGGTGAAAACAGACTTGACTCCCAGCCCAGTCCTTTTGCGTATGAGCATGTGGATGGTTCTGTAAAGCCCATCCGCATTGTGACGGAGGATGGCGGGCTGTCCTCCCCCACTGTGGAAACGATAGTCTCTCTCTAGCGGGAACTGCGAGGTCCCAGGCAACACGCACGTGGGATCCCCAGGCCAGGTCATCCTGTTGCTTCTCCGACTTCACATTTCATGCCCAGGTAGTGCTGCTGCTACCTCTTCCTAAGACATCTCTTATACATACTTGATATACTATAATTATTATTATTCTTTTGAGATTTGCATGTTTCACAAGTAAATTCTCCTAATAATCCTTTTTAAGACATGCCTTTAAATGTGCCTATATTGTGTCTTATTCTAAGCAAAATTATTAGGAATGTTTCTGTGTTAGCTTCTAACATGCTGGGCTACTTTGGTCTCAAAGTCATTAACCCTAATTGCCAATAACAAGGAAAATATCCTTTCTGAGAACACTTAACCTTCCAATCAAATTCATTGGGGGAGTTGTTTCTCGGTGAGCCTGACATAATCAGGAGACAGTGAAAAGAATGTGTTTCGTTCTCACCAGCAGTTTTCCGCAGAGGAGGGGAGGGAGGAATCCTGGCTTCTGGCCCCAGGTCTGCCACTGATGTGCTCAAACAGTCCCTGTCCCTTTCCAGGTCCTGCCTTTGCTACCTGTAAACAGGAGGGGTGGGAAGATCGTATTTATTTGAACAGCTCTTCTAGCTTTGATGGTCTCTTAATTCTAAATTCTCGTGCATCCTTGCTGTGAGCTAGCAGGAGAGCTGGGCAGGATTCACTTTAGGAAATCTTTGCTGTGTGGAATTGGATCTCCACAGATCTCCCTCCCAGAGCCATATTCCTGGTACATTTAAGTACCTGTGCATGAAGTATCTGTTTACGGAGAGCTGGGGCAGGGACAGATTCCTGGAGCTTCTTGGCCAAAGGTCTCTGCCTGCTGGAGAAGGACCTGCAAACACAAGGCTGCTTGGAGCCGGTCATGTAGATCATGGGGGATGATGGGGCTCTGTTGACAAATGCTGGCTTGGCCCAGCTTCTCTGAGTGCCTTGGTGGCAACTGGTGAGCTCTCTGGCTGGCCTTGCTGATGACTTCCTGCTCTGTACCCCACCCCTCCATCGTCTTGCTGCAGTCCCAGCACAGTCTGCCCTCTGCCGTGCCCTCCCGGTGACTGAGCCTCTCTCTCTGCCATCTCTCCTGCCAACCCCGGCCCCACAGTGTGGCTCTGCGGAGTACATGGCCCCCGAGGTGGTGGAGGTCTTCACGGACCAGGCCACTTTCTATGACAAGCGCTGTGACCTATGGAGCCTGGGCGTGGTTCTCTACATCATGCTGAGCGGCTACCCCCCATTTGTCGGTCACTGCGGCGCCGACTGTGGCTGGGACCGGGGCGAGGTCTGCAGGGTGTGCCAGGTGAGTGCGGCCCCAGAGGCTGCTGCATAGGCCCTGCAGGAGGTCCGCGTGGTTGATGCAGCAGGACTGGCTGGGAGGGTGTTCCTGATCTGGAAGGGGCTTTATATTGCCCCCTCCCCTTCTGTCAGGGCAGCCACAAGGTAAAATAAAGATAATCAGGCACTCAGCCTAGCCAGGAGTTCGGGGAGGATTGTTAGAGAAGATCATACCCGAGCTGACTCTCAAAGGATAAGCGTTGCCCAGGGAAGAGGGGCGAGAAATACAAGTAGAAGGCACAGGCAGAGACAGGGACGCGTGAAACAGCCCGTGTGCACAGGGAGGAAGTGTGGTGTGTAAGGCGGCTGATGGTGGGTGGCGAGGCCTAAGAGCATCACAGAGGGCCCTCCAGGAAGGGCAAGGAGTGTGGGCTTTGTTCTGCGGGCGACGTTCCCACTCATCACCATCCAGTCCCCCAGGCAACACAGCGCTCCCGGCCTGCCCCGGGCATTCTGTAGAGTTTGATGATTTAAGGGAGAGTGGGGCTGTGGGAAGGGGCCCTGGGCTGTGGCATCCCAAGCCATGAGCTGCAGCTGTAGTTACAGCTGAAGTTGATTGAAGCCGGGTGATCAAATCAATGACAGGCACATCCTGCCCATCCCTGGCCATGTGGCCTCAGGAGGAATCTTCTTTACCTAGAACAAGCTGTTTGAGAGCATCCAGGAAGGCAAGTATGAGTTTCCGGACAAGGACTGGGCGCACATCTCCAGTGAGGCCAAAGACCTCATCTGCAGGCTCCTGGTGCGAGATGCCAAGCAGAGACTCAGCGCTGCCCAGGTTCTGCAGCACCCGTGGGTGCAGGGGGTGAGTGACCCCAGGTCTGCGGCATGGCCACAAGGAAGCACTCATACCAGCAAGTGCTAAACGTCAGCCAGGTGGCTGACCTCAGCCGCAGGGAGGTCCTACAGCAGCTCCCGTCCCTGTGTGTGGGCGGTGACCTGAATCCTCCCTTCGACCAGGCTGAGCCCCCTTATAGGCCATGGCCTTGGCTCTCACCATGGCCACAGACTAACCCCCAACAGAGCCCTCGGGGGGATTTGGCACATGCATGCCACCATTGGAAGAGCACCCAGCCCAGGAAGCAGCCTGGTGTCATCACCTGAGGCCCGCAGTACCACCCTCTTACACAAAAGCATCATTAGCTGAGAGCACCCGGAAGCAAGCGTGGCGTTGCCCTGTGGCTGTGATGGGGGCGCGTGGTTTCTCCTCCCAGCCTGGGTGCAGCTGACCTGGAAGCCAAATGGTAGTAGTTTTCCAGGGGTTAAGGATCCAAATCTTCACTAGAAAATATTTTTTAAAATCCTCCTTTGTTAGTCACAATACCTGACCTCTTTCTCTCCAAGGGATCTGCCAGACTCCTTGGTGACTTACTGTGTATCCTTGGTCTGCCAGGCTGTTGCTGGGCTCAGTGGCCCTGCTGGTGGAAGGAGGCAAGCATTGCCAGCCCACGTTACAGACGGGGACCTGATCCAAGAGTGTCTCAGGCTAATTCCCAGGCACCCAAGTGCACACACCTACTACACGCCAGACACTGGCAGTGCAGGGACGAGCGAGACCCAGGCCCTGTCGCCATGCTCTAGTGGAGAGAGGTAGATAAGGCAGTAAATTACAGGACACTGCGATAAATGCTTATTAAAAGGGAGGTCTGTAGGGTGTGCCAGGTGAGTGCGGCCCCAAGGGCACAAAGGGACCAGGATCTACCTCTGCTCAAGTGGGTAGGGAGGTGGCAGGGAAGGCAGAATGCTTCCCAGGGGAAGTGACCCTTGGGCTGGGTCTTGGAAGAAGACTGGGACTCTGCTGAACAAAAGGGAGAGAGGGACTCTCCATGCACGTTGGGGGTCTTCAGATTGTACCTTTCTTGCTCTCTGCTTAGAAGGCCTGACCCCGCAGACAAGCATAGCCACGTCCCTGTGCTGGGCCCAGAGCCCGCAGTAACCCACCCACTCTGTGCTGGTCTGGGTGGGGGCAGCCCTTGGAAGGAGGGAGCCGCGCTCACCCACACATCTGTCCTTCCCATTCTAGCAAGCTCCAGAAAGGGGACTCCCCACGCCGCAAGTCCTCCAGAGGTAAATGCTCACGCCAGCACCCACCCTTCTCTCCTTGGCTTTGACGGTCCCTCAGGCTCTCGGCCAGGATGGGGGTGGAGATGGGGGACGAGGAGCCACCCCTAGGCACAGGTAGCCTTCCTTCTCCCTGCTTCCTCTCCTCGCTCTCTTTCCCTCTGCTCTAGATCTCTCTCTCTCTGTTCTGTTCCTCCACCTAGATTGCTTCCTCTGCCCTCCAGCACCTTTAAGGCCCCTCTTTGCATTGTTTGTCTACCCACTTGATTTGTAACTGGAAGTCACCACTTACAGCCCAAAGACAGACCAACCGAGGCTTCCTGTGCGCCGGCAGGTGTAGAAGCAGCAGGAGTGGGGCACCGTAAGGCAGTGGGACCAGTTGTCACACACTCTACTAGACAGACAGTAATCATGGCCACCGTGTACTAAGTTCTTGCCACATGTCAAGATGTGGCGTTAGGGGCTTTGCATATGTTATGTCCCTATCATCCCTATTTCGTAGATGAGAAAACTGAGGGAGAGAGAGCAGGTTAACTTGCTTGGGGCCACACGGTAGCCCTGGCTGTGGACTCCAGAGCCTCCCAACAGCTGGACTACATTCCCAGTGAGCACTGCCCTGTTGTCACAGGGCAAGGGCTAAGCAGTATGGGAAACCCCTCTGGAACCAGCCCTGTGGCTGGTTTTTAGGAGCTACACAGGGAAGTCTCACACCTCCATAGTCTCGGGTTGTGCCTAGGAATGCTGTTGCCCAGCGTGGGTTCCTACCTGATTCTCCAGAGCTGCCTGCAGATGCTTGGAGGCACCAAACCTCAGACCCCACGTAGATTTAGGCAGCACACCGGAAGTGTTTGTTGCATGCCAGCCCTGACTTGGGTTCTGGGGACACAGGCATAACTGGCCAGGCCCTGCTCTGGGAGCTCTGCCTTGCTGGGGAGAGGGAGAGACGGGTGAGTTTTGTGTGGCACAGCCCTTCCTCTGGTCAAGCTGTGTGCAGAGTTGAGGGAGCTCAGAGGAGGGTGTTCTGAGCAGAAGGGCGCGTTTGCCCCGACTGTCAAGTCCAGGGACTGCACTTGGAGCTAAAGGCTGTTCTCGCCTCAGTCAAGCAAGATTTCAAACCCAGGCAAGAACCGCTTTGGAGAGAGCCTGTGCGGGCGCAGGGCAATCTGGTGGGCACGTAGAACCGCGGCAGCGAGCGGGAGTGCCAGCAGCTGGCCTGGCCGACCCTGAGCCCTGCCTCCCTCTTCTGTGCCTTCCCCGGCCCCTGCAGGAACAGCAGCACAATGGACCTGACGTTGTTCGCCGCGGAGGCCATCGCCCTCAACCGCCAGCTATCCCAGCACGAGGAGAACGAACTGGCAGAGGAGCCAGAGGCGCTGGCTGAGGGCCTCTGCTCCATGAAGCTTTCTCCTCCCTCCAAGTCTCGCCTGGCCCGCCGGCGGGCCCTGGCCCAGGCAGGCCGCAGTGGAGACGGAGGGACCGTGCCCGACACCCGCAGCATTCTGAGCCACTCCGGTCACACCTCGTAGACCCCAGGCCTGTCCGGTCATGGCCCCTGTGGAAACCTGTGTGGCCAAAGTTTGCAGAAAGGCAGCAGGGCTGGCACTGTGGCTCCATCAGGCCTTTTCTCTACAAAGGCCCTGAGGTTCCCACTCAACCCCCCATTTCCCCAGGGTCCTGGAGGAAAAAGCTTTTTCCTAAGGGGTTGTCTTTGAAAAGGAAAGCAATCACTTGCCACTTTGCATAATCGCCTGTGGCGGAGCATCTCTTTGCTGGGCTCCACCTGCTCACCCGCCCGCGGATCTGGATCCAGCTCTCACCGCTGCGGAGGCGCTGGGGCTGTGGCCTTCAGGGAGCCGGCTTCCAGAAGCCAGGAGCATCCGTTGACAGCGGCTGTGACACGTGCCTCTTCCCTCTCTGCACTATCACCCTCCTCTGGCCGTCCTCCCACCTTCCTCTGTCTTCCGCACGTCCTCTTTGCCCGTCCTCTCCCTTGGCTGAGCAAAGCCATCCCCTCAATTCAGGGAAGGGCAGGAGCCGTCCTCATTCAGGATGCCAGATCAGTCTTCCAGTGTGTAGCACAGAGAAGCACATAATCTTTCTTCGCCGTGACCGAAACGCGCTCCTCATTTATCATCCTCTTCTTCGTTTGTGATTGCTGCTAAAGTCCGTATGTCGTTTTTATAAAGTTTATTTTGAACCAGGCTCTTCCAGCAAAGGTGGGACTTAAAACTCCCACCGCAAGCCCACGGACTTCCCAGAGCATGTAACGGCTCGCTCTTCTTTCAGGAACGTCCACACATTTAGGTTTCAAGCTGTTACTATGAGGAGCAGCTTAGGGACAGTGGAGACAGTGTCGGTGTCAAGTCTTGCATGGAGGGTGGCGCAGGTCTGGGCAGTTAGATGGAGCCCTGCGCCTGAGGCCAAGCCCAGGTCAGAGCAGCCCCAGACTGCGTGAAGGTACAGCCCCCGTCACAAGAGCTGAGCTATTGATTTACATAAAGAAAATAGATGCGCACATGTCAGATGTTTATACAATACAAGGATGGTTTTATACATTGTGCTTGTTTTAATAAAACTTAAATTCTAACTGTGGCCTACTCGGTGGTCCGTCCTTTACCTGCAGAGCTGAGAAGGAAGCAGGCCTTCTGCACGGGGGCCGAGTCCAGCCAGGTGGGGAGAAGGTGCCCCTTGTCAGGACCCCTAAATAGAAAACCAAATTTGGTCTGCACAAGGTGAAAGAGACATTGCTTTTCTTCTTTAAGTAAGGAAATCAAATTCCTTTATCAGTCACTTCTGTGCCAGGACCCCAGAGGTGAGTAAGAAACGGCCTCTGCTTTTTGGGAGCCCCCCACCGAGCAGTAGAAGTGGTGTCAGTTGTAATACTGTGACACAAGTAGACTTCAAAACGTGCTTTAATAGATGTCCCTTGTACCCATTCAGCCACAAGCAGGGGAACAAATTTCCCCTCTGTCTAAAGCATTACTAAAGCCTTTATTGAGAGCCTGTTGTGTGCCCGGACTATGCTTGTCCTGCCGGAGTTGGCAAGAAAGAAAAGTGGTGCCTCCCAGCCACGGTCCTTGTGTATGCAAAGGACCTTCGTGTCCGTTGTCCCATGTAATCCCCAGTGCCATACCGGAGAGGGCTGGGCTGGAAAGGACCTTTATAAGTTCCCAAGGAGGTGGCAAGAGTGAGGTGAGCGTCAGGGCAGTAGACTGGGTGCCGATGACAGCTGTTTCCCTTGGGAGAACGGAGAGGGAGATAGGCTTAGGGGCTCTTCGCCGTCCTACACCATGGATGCCTCCACATTAATGGTGATATACCGTTTTTTGACAGTGTTCCCTTTGCAGTAACCCTGACCATCCTCACACCCTTTCTTCTGCCAGGCCGGAGGGGGTGGTGGTCGGCTGGAAAAACAGACCTGCAGAATCTGAGCTTCTTGGCCCAAAGTCACCTAGCCTCTGGGGATCCAGGGTGTGAGATGAGTTCTGCCCTGGACCCCAGCACCGGCCTGGGCAGTCTTTCCCCAGGGCCCAACAGTAGTGTAAGTTCAAGGGGCTTCCTGCATTAGGCACTGTCCTCTACAGCCCTGGCCCACACTCTGTCCTGCTGCAGCTCGCCCGTGCGTTGGCTCCAGCTGTGCCCTCTCCCAGCCACCTGCCCACTCTGGTCATCCTCCACAGCTCTGCTGAAATGCCACTGTGCCTACTCTGGTTTTGCTGGCATTGTTGCGCACTTACTGAGTAACAGGTACTTTCTAAGGAGTTTATGGGCATTAGCATTTAATTCTCACAGCAGTCCTGTGAGGTGGGTGCTATTATTTTATCCCCCTAAACATGAAAAACCAAGCAGAGAAAGGAAAAATAGCGTGCCCAGAGCTGTACAGCTAGGAATGGCGGAACTGGAATTCCTTCCAGAGAGGCCTGGGCCCCAGAGTCCTGCTGCCCGTGTTCAAATCCCAGCTCTGCCACTTACTAGCTTTGGACCTTGGGCAAGTTACTTAATCTCTGAGAGTCTCTATTTCTTCAGGTGTAAGCATGGGTGATAGTGCCTACCTCATGGTACTGTGCGAAAGTTCCAAATTAACAAACGTAGTGTTGAGAGCAGTTCCAGGCACGTGTAAGTGCTCCACAAATGTTAGTTATTGCATTTTAGCTACACAACAGTCTCCTTATGCATGGTTTCGGTTACCCGCCACCAACTGCCCTCCAAAGATAGATGAGTACAGCACAGTAAGATATTTTGAGAGACTACAGTCACATAACTTTTATTACAGTATATTGTTACAATCTATTTTAGTTAATCTCTTACTGTGCCTAATTTATAAGTTAAACTTTCTCACAGGTGTGTATGTACAGGAAATTGCATAGTATTTATATAAAGGGTTCAGTACCATCTGCAGTTTCAGACATCCACTGGGGGTCTTGGAATGTACCCCCCTGGATAAGGGGGCACTACTGTGTTTACTGTTGTCTCGAAGGGCAGAATTATTCAACTCATGGTCCCAGTGCAGGAGGGGAGCCCTCCCCCTTCCCTGGCACGGGGAGCCCTGTGCAGAAGCGCTGTGTGGTGTGCAGATGGATCTGGGCCTTTCCAGCTGAGCCAAGCCTTTGGCCCTCTATGGGATCCTCCTGTTGGGGGGCTGCCCTGCCCCTCTGGGCTGGAGTCCCCGTCCCAGAGGGGCAGCTGTGGCACCAGGGCAGGAGCCTACGGTTGGGGCCGGAGGCCCTGGGTTCGAGTCCTGCCTCTGCCACTATTCACTAGGTGACCTTGGGAAGTCCTGGCTTGGCTGGGCAGAGGCAGATATGCTAGATGCTCTGCGGGAGGCTCTGAGATCTGCTAGGTGAAAGCCAGTTCCCCAGCTCTAGGGCTCACACTCAGGCTGGGCCTTAGAAAGAGAGAGCTGGTCCCAGTCAGGTGGGGTGTCTCAGACTTCAGGCCTCTTTCATCAAATCCAGTTAGGAGGTCTTGGCCCCAGTCCCAGTCCTGGTTCAGGTAGACCCTGAGGACCCCAGTCTGATGACCTCTGGGCACAGAGATCACCCAGTCTTTGCCCCTCTGTGTGTCTACCTGCCGAAGCACTGGGGGCCCCTCCTCCCTCCTGGCCAACTGCCCCTTGTCAGACCCAGCTCCACAAACAGCGGCGCCTTGGTCCCATGCCAACTGCTCCAGCTGCTTCAGGTCTGGAGGGGGCTGAGGAGCAAGGTCCCCCCAAGGCTGGCACTCCTGTTGCCATGGTAGCAGTTGCCTTGGAAGCGCTTCCCTGACTTCAGCTTCTGAACAGTCCAAGAAAGCTGCCTGTCCCCCGGGGGATTGGAGAATTAATCACGGTCTTTTCCAGTGTTCTTACCCTCAAGGAAAATAAACAGAACCAAACCAAGCTGGGGCCTTCTCACCCACCCTTCCTCCCCACTCCCAACACCGTACTTGGACTTGGTGCTCTGAGAAGGACAGAGCACAGGAAGACACCCTGCAGCCCTCGCCTCACCAGGAGACACAGAGGAGAGATTTTGTGATGGAACCCAGCGATGTGTCCCTGGCCTCGCCACACCTGAGCACTGTGGTCTTCAGGAGGGCCCAGGCTTAGGCGAGGAGGCGCCGATGCTTGTGAGGGGTTGGGGATGGGGTAAGGGGGGCTCTGGTGCTTCGGGCATCCATCTCAGCGAGGCCCACAGAGAGAGAGGTTCCTTAACTCATTCACCTCTTACTGTAAGCGCATCACCCAAGGGCAGGCACGCACTCTCTTTTGCAGAGATGATATGGCCACATTGAGGAAAGGATAGGTAAGCCGCCCTCTCTACTTTTGTAATCCATGAAGGAGCCTTTACTGATGCTCCTGGTCACAAGGGAAAGCTGCAGGCCTTGCCTCTTTGAACACAATGTCTCCCGTTCAGGGCGGGGTTGCCCATCCCTTCCTCCTCAAATGAGACACTTGAAATTCAGGGGCAGAGATATGCTTCAGGACTTCCCAGCTGGGCAGGGCCCTGGGCACGTAGGTTCCTTCGAGGACTCTGGGGCAACTCCTGTACCTCCCTGTGTCTTGGTTTCCCCATCTGTTCTATAAAGGAGCTGGGATGGCTCTGTGGCTCTGTGATCTTGTACCTGATAATGGCTTAATGTGTCTCTCCGTATTTCCTCCCCTGAGGGATTGACGATGTCAAAGAAAAGTTTTGATTTAGAGTTTAGTCTCCAGTTTGGGGAGGTTAGAGTGTTTTCTGGAATCTAAAACAGTGCCCTGCCTCCCTGACTCCAGCCTCAGCCAGCGCCCCCCCATCGCCAGGTGAGGGAAGTACGCTCAGCGGGATGGAGGGGCCCAAGTGCCACAGCGCGGGGTGGGAGACGCACCCCAGGAGCTCTGCCATGCTGATGGGCTGCCTTAAACCACAAGAGGAGCCAGCCCAGGCCCCGCCCAGCCCAGAGTTACACAAATAAACCCTGAATGGGGGAGCGGGGGTGGGGGCATCGTGGAGGCTGCTCAGGTCCCCAAAGCTCGACCTCTCAGGAACACATTTTCATGGACAATTATTTTGGCAGCTCCTTCTAAAACTAGTCAGTGGGGGATCAATCACATGTGACAGAGACATGGCTGTCATTTGGAGCCTAATTAGAAGAATAATCAGACCTCATCCTGGCAGGAGGCACAGGGGATGCTGGCAGCAGCACCGCGGCTGGGGAATGCCCGGTTCCAGGGGCTTCCTCTTTATGGGGACCAAGAACGTGACCTGAGGGCCTGTCCGTGCTCTGCAGTCACCCCTCCTCTCTAGCGGAGGGCCTCGCCCGGGCCTCTCTCCAGCTTCCTGGCAGTGAAGCCGAAGCTCCACTCAGGTGACCCTGGGGACTTCTTTGGCCCCACTCCACACCCGAGGACTCTTGTCAGAGACAGAGCTTGCCTCATACCCACAGCCCTCCTCTTTGCCGACCCGAGGTGGTTGTGTAGGTCCAGGCCCTCTCCCTGAACTCCGTGCTCATGTCTAGAAGCCTAGCCCAGACCCCTGCTGGCCATGGCATTCTGTGGCGCTCACTCCCAGAACCTGGAGGGGTTCCCAGTCTCCAGAGGACAGAGAACAAGGGCAGCTAGTGGGCACTTCATTGTGGGGCCATGGGAACAGGAGCAGGGTGGTCAGTAAGGGCCTCACAGAGCTGGGGCTGGCCAGGCAGGGTGCGGGTGGATGAGGAGGTGTTTTCCAGACAGCAGGGAGGGCAGGAAAGGAGAGGAGAGGGCCGAGGGGCAGGGCAGCTGTGGAGGCAGGTAGAGGCAGGAGGCCGTGGGCCTGGCTGCATGGGACCGCGCATGGTGGGAGAGAGGCCAGTGGCTTTGGTGTTAGGACTCCAAGCAGGGTGATGGGACCCTCAGAACTGTGCGCAGGTGCAGGGCCAGGCCAGGGCCATATTCTGGGATTGGAGAGACCCTGATCTATAAAGGGCCAAAGAATGCAGTTAATGACGAAGGCTGGAACTGGGCACCAGGCGCAGGGCTCTGGGCTGGGCTGGGTTGGGTTTCCACTGCCCAGCCTCGGTTTGGTGGATCCTGTAAGTAGGTCAGACAGGCTGGGTAGATGTGCTCACTCCAGGAGGTCAGAAGGCACCAACCAGGCCCCAACTTCCTGCCTCTGCCTCCTGGCCCCCAGCCCCTGACAATTCCTCTTCCCAGCCCTCGTTTGCGGTGTTTCCTCCTCCCCATACCCACCACCGCCACTGCTCTTCCCTGTCAGTCACGGCCGGGGACCCCAGGGCAGCCAGCAGGTTCACCCTCTCGTTCCA
This sequence comes from Indri indri, assembly GCA_004363605.1. Taxonomy (NCBI): domain Eukaryota; kingdom Metazoa; phylum Chordata; class Mammalia; order Primates; family Indriidae; genus Indri; species Indri indri. Next base: position 44,775 of record RJWJ010007552.1, on the reverse strand, counting down.
CTGGCAATGAAAAGGGGGTGGGTACCAAGCCCACCTGAGGAGAAAGGGGTCCCCTAAGAACAGACCAGGAGCCCTCAGCCCTTCCTGGGAGCCCAAAGGTGGACAGGATGGAGGGGCAAAGCAGGGGTGGAGAGTGGACTTGGAGGGACACCTCTCACTCCCCTCTTCCTGCCCCGGCCACACTTCCTGTCTCCGGAGCTGCATCCGAGTCTCCATCTCTGCAACTGTCAGTGAGGCCCCAGGCGCACCTCAGGCCGAAGGGCAGAGGACAGCACAGGGACCCCGCGGTGTGCGTCCGGGAGGCTCTTCACATCCCTGGCTTCTGAGCCCCATGAGAAGCCACCAGCTCATTCTCCCCCCTCAAGAACCAACAGTGGAACCTGGCTGACTACTGGGCCTCCGGGACCCAGGCAGCAGCTCGCATTGCAGCCTCATAAATAACTCAGCACCTCCCTCCTGCCACACCTCTGAGGAACCCTGTCCCCTGGACTAACTCCCCCCGGCCCCACCTCTCATGCTTTAGGCTTCCATAGGCCGAGGCTCAGCGGCAACTGAGCAGGCTCCAGGGAGCTGGGCAGGATGTCCTGGGCAGGGGGACTTGGGCTCTCCTGGGGGGAGGCAGGCAGGGGAGGATCCCATGCGGATCCCTAGAGCTCTGGCAGCTGGAGCGAGAATGTGTCCCGCCAGGGATCCCAGGAGTGGCCTCCAGCTTCAGAGCCCTTTAGTAGAGGAAGAGTAAGTGGGGGTGACCTGGTGGAGATCCCAGGTCAAGGTGGGGCTGGGAGAGCTGTGGATAGGACCACAGACTACGCCGAGGGTTCCCAGCCCAGAGCCCTACTGCCCAGAAACTCCCATTCTGAGGGTGGAGCTCCAACGAGGAAACATCCGAGAGGACAGAGACCTCCGGGACGTTTCAGGGACAGCCCTCACCAGCTGGAGGCACTGCCCTGGGTAGGCCTGCATGGACATCCCCGGCAGCAGCAGAGACCTTCGCTGCCTGCAGCTGGCCTGTGTGGCCCTCGGCCTGGTGGCCGGCAGCATCATCATCGGCGTCTCCATATCCAAGGCTGCAGCTGCCGTGGGCGGCGTCTTCATCGGCGCTGCTGGGCTGGGTGAGCAGGTGCCCGGGGGGCTGTGGTGGGGGGACTCTGGGGAGAGGAGCAGGGGCAGGGTCCTGTGAAGGAGAAGTGGAGGGAAGGGCTGGGGGGAATGGAAGCTGGAGGCCTGAGCGGCAGCCACAGGGGCACAGGGAGGGGGCGGGGACTGGAGGGAAGCTGTCTGTCACACTCCTTTCTGGCTGTTCCCCTCTGCCCTCCTGGGCTCTTGGGTTTGTGGTGGGATTCCTCAGCCTGTCGGGGTGGGGCGGGGGTGATGGAGCAGGAGTTCCAGAGGATCCTCTCTGAGCCGAGACAGGCTCCAACTCAGAGGGTTTCCTCTTCTTTCCTGATTTGTCTCCACCGCAGCCCTGTCTGTGTGTCTGTCTGGGCCAGGCCCACCAATATCCCTACAGTGATGCCAAGTGCCATCCCCCAGCCCCCGGCCCTGAGCCAAAAGCAGAACCAGAAGCACCGGACAGGGGGGCTCTGGTCCCCTGCACCAGCAGATGCTGGCAGACACTTGGTCTGGGGGTGACGTGGCGGTGAGCAGGGCAGGACTCGCTCTACTGCCCACCCCCTCCCCAGGTCTGGGTGGGGAGGGGCTGAGGTGCTTCCAGTCCTACCGAGGGGCCCTAGGGAGGGTGGGACGGGGGAGAGTTAGGGGTGGTGGCCACTCGGCCCATTTCCAGCAACCAGCTCTCTACCTGGGCAGGGTGGAGCCAGGGGCCTGGCACTCCACTCCCCTTCCCCAGACAGACGCTGCCCCCCAGCCCGGGCTGCATGTCGGGCGTGCCAGGTTGTGCCCCACGCACATACCCACAGGCTTGCGTTTACACACACAGTTCCAGTCCTGCACACTGTGCCCTCCCATGCACACCCATGTCCCTGCACAAACCACCCCGCAGGCTCACAGCCCAGCCGCACTCACCAGGCCCCCTCCCCGTCACAGAACCCCCCTGTGTCTCTCTTCTCAGGGATCCTCATCTTGGCCTACCCATTTCTGAAGGCTCGGTTCAACCTGGACCGCATCCTGCCTGCCATAGGTGAGTCCTCCCCCCGCCCCAGCAGACTCCTCTGCCAAGGGCTATGCGAGACCCTTTCTGTGTAAGTCCGTGACCCACTGTGCGGCTGGGTCGAGCCCACCAGCCCACGTGTGAGACTGCTGCTGGCTGGCTGTATTAGAGTCGCCCTGTGTGTTGTGCGGGCGTTGCCATGACTGCAGTGTAGCAGAATCCAGCCTGCTGCATGCTGCAAAGGTGCCTGAACCAGCTCAGAGAACCTGGAGTGTGCACCTCTCTTAAGAGATTTTCCCTCGCCCCTGAAGCCTCCAACATCTCCAGATAACTCCCTCTTCATCCCTGAGCCCCATAAAGACCCTCCGTCTCCCTTAAGACGCTGCAGACTCTGCACAGCTCCCAGCCTCAGCTCAGCTCTCCACACACGGACAGAATCCCATCTGCATCAATCCTGCGGGGCTTTGCATGTCCCCAGTTCTCCCCAGGGCCCCCACCTCCCTAAAAAGTCTGCCATCTTCTCCTTCAAGGGCCCATTTCTTCTGTCCCTCCCCAAATCAGCACAGATCATGTGAGAGACCTAAAGGAATGCAATGGAATAAAGACAGCAGGAGGGATGGAGATTAGACAGCAGGAAGGACTTCTCTTTTCAAGATGGGCTTGATTTGGGAATGGCTTATTAACCAGGGAGCTTGGGGTGGTTTCATCCTACAGGGAGCCTAAGAATCCACCCCCATCCAGGGCCAGACCAGGGGGAAGGAAGATCCAACACCAACGGCAATAAAGGCGGTAAGTTCCAGAAATTCCAGAGTCCCTCTTTCATTTTCCCTCTCTGACTGTGTGGAGCGCAGGGGGCAGCCCTGCGGGGCGTGCAGACGGGGCTCCCCCTACACGGAGCCAGCGTCGTTGGGTAGTTCTTCACGGGTTCCATCAACCCTTCTTGCTCCAAGCTGAACTGATCACCTCTTGTTTGTCCTCAAGGCTTCTGAATCATGCCCAGCAGGACACTGGGACAGGGGGACCTCACTGCCCCTCTGCCTCCCCTAGGTCCCATGCCCCAGTTTATCCTCCCACTCCCCTCTCCCCTGTGGAATCCAGCTCTCTGAGCTGGAGCCTGAAGCTGGGCATCTCCTTTCCCCCGCCCCACACACTGAAAGGCAGGACTTTCTCAAAGATGGCCCCTGCCCAGTGTCTGCCACCAGTGGTAGGATGCCTAACACTCAGCAAAATGTCCCATTCCAGACACTGTTCCAAGCACTTTACATACATGAACTCATTTAAGTCTCACGACAACCATGTGAGGGAGATACTACAATGAGCTGCATTTTACATACGGGGCAGCCAAGGCGCAGGGTGATTAGGTGGCATGCCCGAGGTCACACAGCTGGGCGGTGGGGGAGCCAGCAGGCAGCTCCAGAGCCCTGCCGCTACCCAGCCCCTGCTGCTGCTCTCTTGAGGAGCCGTCCTGACCATGCTGCCCCTCTGAACTGGGCTAAAACTGCCCCCGGGATGCCCCTCTCTCCTCATTCTGTCCTAGCCCATCCCAGGGTCACTGGGCACTCTGACCTCAGGTTCCTTTAGGTTCCTCTGACCCTGACAGCCCTGTGGGGACCTGCCTGCTCAGGCAGCCTTTGTCCCTGATCTCTCCCCCAGGAGCCCACAGTGGCCTGTCCACCGTGAGCAGGACCCTGGAGAAGCTGAAGCCCGGGGGCCGAGGGGCTGAGGAGTCCTGAGGGCTGCCCTGCCCGCCCTCCCTCCTGCTGCTGCCCCTGTCTCAGAGCCCTCCTGGCTCAGAAGATCCAAACCAGAGACGAACCAGGCCCTGGAGCCACCACAGCTGCATTCACCTGGCCAAGGCTCTTCGGAATGGGTGCCACTGGCATGGGTGGGGTCTGGAGCATGTGTCACCAGAACCGCCCCACAAGGGCTCCCATGTTGCAGCTCTTAACCTGGCCTTACCTTCTGCACTGCGGCCCAGCTTTGTCCCCTCTTTGATCTACTGACTGGTTTCTCTGGAATTTAGGGCCCAGGGCCCTGACTACGACCAGGGTGCCCCAGCGCTGTGCTTCATCCTGGCTACAGAAGTGGACCACGGGCCCACGGGAACCATAGACTGGGACTCTGGGCCTGGCCCTGGGGCTCTAGAGCTCACCAGCCAGGTAGAGCGGCTGGGCCACCTTTTCAGAATATCAAAATCTCCTGGGCAGTTCCTCAGGGACAGGCTCTGAGCAGCAGTGAAGCAGACAGGGGAATCTGAGGGACTCCTGGTCCCCAGAGGAGGGAGACTCACAGAGGACAGACAACCTGGCCTGGGGGTCAGAGGAGGCGACTTCCGAGCTGAGCCCTGGGACTCTTGGCGTCTAAGTCCCCCACGCAAGGCCTCCAGCCCTCCCTCTTCTGCCATCGTCTCACTGCCCCCTGAACCAGCAAAACACTCCCGCCTACAGGCCTTGGGGCTCAAGAGCGCCCCCCCGCTCCTCTCTGCCTGTCACACCTCCCCACCTTTATAGGTGGAAAGTCCCCTCGTCACATGCTCTCCTCACCCTCCTCCACTGGCCTCTCGCTTGACGCCCTCTCCAGGCAGGTTTGGCCTTCCTTCTCACAGAACCATTATTAAGCCCACGTAAACACCCTGAATGTTGCCCCTTTTCCAGTCCCTAGCACCAGGCAAGGCACTCAGTAGGTGCTTAATAAGTGTTAATGGCTTAAATTTAATGCAAAAACAATTCCCCAGGCTTTCCCTGGAGAGCCACTTCAGAGCCCCACCTGCCCGCAAGGTTTGGGGTGAGGAGGCCCCATATGTGTACAGAAAGCAGTGCTCCTCCCTCCACGCCTGCACCCTCCAGGGGTAGCAGAGTTGTTTGACCTCTACAGAGACACCACCCCATGTGGCCTCTGTCCTGGTTTGGTGAGCAGAAGGCAAGCTAGAAATGGTCTCATTCTTTCAGGATCAATACTGATGACACCTCCTCCTGGAAGCCTCCCCTGACTTCACTGTACTCCCATAGCCCCAGGCTTCCCTCCATCACAGCCCAGTCGCACTGAGTGGCCCTTGTCTATTTCCCCTCTTGAGAGTGGGAGCAGAGGGCCAGACACCCAGAAGGCACCCAGTGGATGTTGGAAAACCAAACCAAGTTAGGAGAGCCCATCTCGTGCAGATGGGAGAGCTGAGGCCCTGCAGGAAAGAGCACCCATGGGGTCCCACAGTGAAAGCCCCTAACCCAGGCCTCGCACCTGGTCTCTTATCTCTCCCCACCCAAGGCTCTCGCCTCTGCTGTCCTCTGCACAGGCCACAGGGATCCACTCCCTGACCACAGTGGGACAGACCTCCATGAAGGGGCTAAATTTCACAAATGCTGACCAGTCGTGGAGACTTTGCTTCCTCCAGCTGAGGGAAGTCGACTTCCTCTCTCCTTGAATGTCCCTCCTCTCCGCCTTGCACCTATTCCCTGCTCCTTCTCCTTTCCTTCCTCTTTTTCTTCACCATCATCATCATCAACAAGAACTCAGGCCTGGTGGCCGCTCCTTGATCAGTGAGGAAACCCCTCCTCCCATCCATCTGCAGTCCTCACCTCGGTACCCGGAAGAGACGCCCAAGGGTGGAGGGTGGGGGTGGGGGGTGTGGAGCCTGAGCTGTGGGGAGGGTGGTTCCCCACCCCCGCCCACCATCAGCCCCTTTCAGCCGTGCTCTCCCTAAGGCAGGGCTATGGAATCCCAGATGCCTGGCAGGGCCAGGCACAGAGAGGTGCCGGGGGATCGGGGTGAATAAATTAACGAATGAACACACGTAAAGGCAAGAGCTGTATCCATTGAAGAAGACTGGGTGAGGGTTCAAAGGACCCTGGAAACTGGGTGGGAGGTCTCAGGGCCTGGGCCTCCAGTTCCTTTCTTTTCCCCTGCTGTGTGCTTCCTGAAACCTCCTTCCCATCAATTCAGATGCATGTCCAGATACATCTGCCCCAAGTGTACTTCCGTCCCAAACCTCCCCACCCCCTCCCTCCATCACAGGAGTGGCCACGTGGGGATATGTGCCTTCTCCCCTTCCAGTGTTTGAGAAAAGGTCAGGTTGGGCCAAGCGGGCAGAGTGGCATGGCAGGTAGTGTTAGGGAGATGTGCCCTCTCACTTTGAGCAGCAACGGAACCGTCCGATATGTCAGCATGGGAGGGGTGTGGACAGAGCCGAGTAACTGCACCCAGCTCTTCCAGTACTCCGTTTAACAGGTGAAATTGGTTCTTTCCAATAGCCGTGCTGACACCTCAACTGTGTCTGGCCCTGGGCTGGGTGCTGAGAACGCAGCAGTGAACCAAAAGTGGAGAATGCTTGGTCCAAGAAGCCCCCCTTGAAGCCACATCCCTGCTGGGCCACCCTGGAGGAGGAGTGCCCAGGCTGGCGCTGGAGTCCAGAGCTAAGACTTGCATCCTGTTTCTGCCCCCGACAGGGGCTGGGGTGAGAGGCTGCAGGGTCTTGAACATGGATTTCCTCATCTGCAAATGGAGGGTGGTTGTAGTGCCTCCCTGTCGGGGCCACTGTCAGAAGGAAGGTTGCCTGGCACATGGTCACAACAGGTGGGGTGTGTGAATGGATGAGTGAATGAATGAAGGCGGAGGCTGGAGGAGATGGTTTCAGCAGAACTCCAGCGTCTGGAAAGTCAGCATCACAGATTCCCACCCAGTCCTCTCTCCAACACAGTCCAGCCTGGAAGCAGGCCTGCCCCTCCCCACCCATGCTCCTACACATCCCACCAGGAGACAAAGTCGCTCCCTAGGTGGGCTCAAAGCTACACCCTCTTCCAGGGTGCAGGATTGGTAGAAGTCGAATGGGGAATGGGTGCTGAAATCAAGTGAAATCAAGCCCCGTCCCTGGAAAAACCTCCCTGACCCCACTGCTCCAGCCCAGGGCAGGTGCAGCAGAGCCCGTGCGACCTGCATGCACCCCTCGCCCTAGCGTGAGTTGCAGTGTATCCACGCGGGGCTCTTGGAAGGTGTGGGCGGGCTAGGAGTTATTTGCAAGGGTGCCTGCAAACCGGGAAACCTAGAGAAGGGAAGAAGGACGGCACCCGAGCTGGAGCGGAGAGGTACGTGGTGAGAACGCCTGTCCCCTTCCAACCGCCCCCCGCGACGCCCTGAGAGGGGCTCTGGTGGTGGCAGGAGGCCGCTGGGGACCCGCGCAGGCCGGCGCTCCCGCCTGCCGCCGCCGCGGGGGCTGCTCCGAGGGAGCCCAGCCTGAGCCTGAGCGGGTCCCAGCCCAGGGCCGGCCGCCCCCAGCCTCCCACCGGCTCAACCCAGATCTCCAAGCGGCGCGACCCAGCACCCCGCCCAGCAGCCCGGCCGCCGTGGGAGGGGGCCACCCCGCCGCTCCTCCCCCTCCGGCTCCCCCGCACCCCGCGCCCGGCGCCCACCAGCGCAGCCCCTCCAAGTCCGCGGGCCGAGGGAGCTGGCCCGGGCGCTCTCCTGGCTGCCCTGCGCTGGGAGTCCTTCCCTCCTGCCGGCCCAGGGTGCTCAGGGACAGCGGGTCAGGACCGCAGGGGGGCGTCCCTCCGCCGACCGGCTCAGGCAAGTGAAGGCTGCAGGAGTCGGGGAAGGATGGCGGGGCGCGGTAGGGAATGTAGGAAATACACCGTCCAGTCCCGAACTCCGGGGAAAGGAGTGCCCAGACAAGGGGTCGGGGACCTGTAGCCTTGAGAAAACAGGTGAGAAAGACAGAGGGATGCAGGAGACGGGGAGACACACGCATGGACAAGCTGCCCTGGGCCCCTGTGCTCTAACCTGGTCCCTCCCTGCCCCAGAATCCACCTGCACGCTCCACCCTCCACACCCTCCCGAAGGCCCAGAGTGAGGAGGGAGTCAGAGAGGAGTGAGCACCGGGCAGCTTCAAATCCAAGAGCCAGGTGAAGCCAGGAAAGCAGAAGACAGACGTGGTGGCCCTCTGGCCAGTGCCTCCCCTTCACTATTTATTCCAACAACATTCAGAGGGCACACGGGGCAGGCACTCCCACTGGGGACATTGCAACCAAGCGGGCATAATCCTGGTCCTCAGGGAAGACAGTCCTCAGGGGCCTGCAGACCTGGGCACAGGAGTCATGGTGCCACTGGGACTTTGGGAGCCCTGATTTGGGGAGTTTCAGAAATCCGAAAGAAGGAAGCAGCATCCCAGCCGCACTCTGAAGGTAAAGCTGGGGTTAGGCAGGGGAAGAGAAGGCAGAATGCGGGCTCAGGCCCAGGCAGCTCGCACACCTGGCAAGCAGCTCCCCGAGAAAAAACTGATAGACCGGATGGAGCCGGGCTGGGGCAGCAGAGTGGGGATCCCAGGATTCAATGGCGGGAGAGAGGGGAGAGCTGCTCAGCCATGAGACTGGGGGGTGGCCAGGGGGAAGGGATGGGTTTGAGAGGGGCTTGGCGGGGAGAGTCTGCAGGGCTTGCCAATGGGCTGGAAATGTGTGGGAGGAAGCAGAGAGGGGGGCCGGGCGGAGCTGAGGGTGAAGCCCGGGTTTTCTGGCTGGGGCTGGGGCTCTGTGGAAGAAGGTGAAATTTAAGGAAGCTGTACCCCAGGGAAAGAGAATGTTTCCAAGAGGGGCCTTCAGTAGGGCCCAGGCTGTGGAGAGGTCAAGGTAGCTAAGGGCGGAGCAGCGTTCACTGAATTCAGCGGCAAGGAGCCGCCTGGTGGCCTTGGTGAGAGCAGAGTCAGAGCGCCATGGGACAGAAACCAGATTGGAGTGGATTACTCTCGAGAAGGAGGTGAAGTACAGCGTAGACGGCACTTTCAACAAGGGGAGAGAGTGTTAGCTGGAGACAGATGCGGGGTTGAAGGACAGTTTTGTTTTAAGATGGAAGAAGCTGGGGTGCCTCCAGGAGGAGACATGGTCCAGGGAGGGGCTCGGACTAGGAAGCGGGAGGTTTCCCCAGCATCCTTGAGGGCCCCAGTGAAGCCAGAGATGCGGATGCACAGAGGGCTCGCACTGCCCTGCTGTGGTTTTCTTTTCACCTGCAAGGCTTAGCGATTTGGGCACAGACTTAAGGAGGCAGAAAGTTGGACCAATGCAAGGTTGAGGCTTTGCTGGCAGCCTTGGCAGAAGGACAAAGGGACAGGTTAAGCTGCAAGAGAGTAACTGCAGTAAGTCAGTGTGGGTTCTCAGGTGTGTGCAGAAAGAAGTGGAAGCCAGAGGATCATGGAGGAAATGTAGAGTTCCAGGGACTACGTGAGATCAGAGACCTGTTACAGCAAGAGGCGATGCGGAGTTGCGGTGAAGAGCACAGACTTGGGAGACAAACAACCTAGGTTTGAATCCCAGCTCTGCCATGTACTACCCCCATGTCTGTGACTTTGGGCAACTAATCTAATCTCTCAGAGCCTCTATTTCCCCATCTGTAAAATGGGGACAGAGGGCAGTAATGTATATAAAAGGCTTAAAGCTGTGTTTGATGCTGTACAAGTGTGTGTATAGGGGTAGCCATGAGGTCACAGTCGAGAGTAAGAGGTCTGGGTTTCTCAGAGGTGGAATGGTTCAAGGTGATAACAAGGGTGATAAGGTCCTGGAAGTGACAAGGGGAGGGTGGCTGAGGTGGAAATGGAAGAATTGGAGACGAGGAGTCAGGGCGCTAGGAGGGCAGCAGGTGTCTGGTCGTGTTAGAGATGCTGAAGTCCCCAGGGAAGTAGGACTTAGGCAGGAGGGGAGAGTAGTCCCACAGCCTTGGAAGGAGGCAGACAGGAAGGGCAGTCCACTCCAGCTGGTCTGAAGTCCTATCCCTCCACCCCTCCTGCGGGCCCCAGCAGCTCAGTTGCTTGGGGTGGAGGCAGATGCCCAGAGTGAGCCCAGTCTGGCCACACATATAATCCCTGCTGGGGACTGTGGCCTGAGGAGTCTGGTGGGGAAGTCTGAGAGCACCAGGAAGGACCGGAGGGGAGCAGAAGGCCCCAGGGCAGCTGGGGTCACCTTTGCCTGCATAGGTGCAGAGGCTTGGTCTCATGAAGCTGCGATTGCTGCAGAGAAGGCAGCGGAGTCCTGTGTCACTGGGGCCCCTCAGCTGTGCTGGAAGCCAGAGCCTGCAGGGCCTGCAGAGACCATCTAGACCAAACTCCCGCTCTACCAGTGGCAAAACAGAGCCCCACTGAGGGGACCAGTGAGTGCTTGGCTGTTACAGGCGTGCAGACCCACCGTGAATGGGACGGTACCATCGGAGCACCTGGAACAGACTTCTGTCCCCTGTTACCTCTTCCAGGGGCTCCTGCTCTCAAGCACCTCCCCTCCACCGCCACACTCCCAGGCAAGAAGGCTCCGGAGGAGCCTCTGCTGGGCAGCTGCTCAACTCCAGCAGATGGGCAGGCCACTGACGGGTGTCTGCAGCTGTCGGTGTGTAATGCCTGGTCACTGCGTGTGCATGTTTGTGCGTGTGCGTGTGTGTGTGTCTGTGCACGCACATGCGCTCACGTATGAGGAGTCAGACACAGAGGCTGGAAAGCCACACCTCATTTCCAGCTTGGGGAATGTGTGTGTGAGTGCGTGCGTGCATGTGTCTGGGTGGGGAAGGGATCGGCAGCTCTCGGGGCTGTGGGGAGGCAGAATTCAGTTGGCAGAAGCTGAGAGCTCCCAGCGCAGTGAGTAAGCCCCAGCCGGCAGTGAGTAATAATGCTGTGGGAGGTCGCCGAGGATGGGGGTGGAGGCGAGACGGCTGGCCCAGACTTTCAGGGACTGAGGGAATGGGAGGGCTAAGACTGAGAGGAACAGAGGAGTTCACAGTGACGGGTAAAGACCTCACGGAGGACGGAGGGCCGGGGCCAGTGGCGGATGTCTAGACGGAAGCCCCAGCCCTCTCGCCCAGAGGCTCTTAGGCCCTAGGAGACAGGAACCCTGGGCCAGGGGGCCTGGCAGCTGCCCCTAGTTGAGCAACTGCTCTTGTGTGACACATCTCGGAACCACAGGCTGGAGGAGTGGGGCAGACTGGCCTGTAGGGGCTTCAGGTAGAGACCCTCCCCAGGAGCTCTTGCCTCCGCTCCTGAGGACACACCCTTGGGCCCCAAGCTTGCTCATGATCACCTGGACAGTAATAACCAATGATGATATTTTTTAATTATCAAACATTATCTACACCTTCCAGGAAGCAGCAATTCTGGTGTGGCAGAAACATGAGCTTTTCAATCTGACAGAACTGGGTTTGAATCCCAGCCTTCCCCATCACAGCTGAGTAAGCCAGCATTTTGAGCCTCAGTTTCCTCACTGCGAACTTCGGACAGGACTTCCACAGCTCACAGGGTTGTGGTGACGATTAAATGTGTTAATGGAAGGAAAGTGCTTACTTAGCACAGACTCGCTGCTCAATGTGAGTGTCTCTCCCCCATAATCAGAGCCCTGTCACCTGTGCAGGAGGTGACTTCTCAGGGAAATAACTTAGTCCCAGCCCATGGCAAAGAATTTGGTACAATGAGCAGGTATAGCCACATTACAGATAAACGTGCCATTTTTATGAGAACTTTTGACATATGGACAGCAATTTCTGAACAGGTCCCCATGTCCACCTTCACAAACCTCAGGTAGTTGAGGCTGGGGCAGCAGTTTAATGACGGACCTCAGTTTGAGGACCCTGGTTACACCCCTCTCTTTACATTCAGAGGTGTTGAGGTCACTCAGCAGTTACAATTCAGTTTGCACCACCATTTCATCCCATGGACTGTGGGGGACCCCACAGAGAGGGACCCCAGTTCCCCCACCTTGCCCAACCAGACCAACATCAAAAGCCCTGATTCATCCGAGGCCCAGCCCCCAGTGTCTGCTCCTGCCCCGAACTCCCGGACAGGATTCCTAAATAGAGAGCACGAGGCCTCCCCAGCCAGAGGCAGGGCAGCACGCAGGTGCTTGGCCAGGGTCCTGGGCAGCTGAATGGCAGTGTTTAGAGCCCTGGCAGGTGGGCAAAGGCCTGGTTCCGGTCTGGCTTGGCCACAAACTCCCTCCACTCCAAGCCTCAGTTTCCCCGACCTGTAGAGGAAGGGATTGAACTAGGTGATCTCTACGGGCTCAACAGTTGGTGTACTCACTAAAGTGAAGGTTTTCCAATCCTAGCAACTCAAGATCCACGGCCATGGCCTTCCCTCCTGCTCAGGCACTAGGGTCGAGGGCTGTGCTTGGAACGAAGTAGAATAGGCTTGGAGGATTGGCGATAGCAAGAGCATCAGCTTGGAGCGTCTTGCTTCTGTAATCGAATACTCCAGTCTGGGAGTGACACAAGTCGCAATTCCCTCATCAGAATTAGCCACACAGCCCCACATGATCATAAATCAGCCAGGAAACGCCATCGTAACATATGCTCAAAAGACGAGAAAACCAAAAAGATTTAGAGAACAGCAGCAAATGGAGGCCCACAGTCCACAGAAGAAATGGTGGCACAAATTGAATAGCAACAGCTGAGCAACCTCAGCACCTCACCCCTGCACACCCCTAGGTCCTGGATAACCAGGGTGGAGGCAACTTCAGGAATAAGCCCAGCATCCATGTGCCTTTAGCCCGGGGTAGAGACCCTGGGAGGGGTTTCATCTCACAGAATCAGCTGTGCCTCCTAGGAACAGACAAGACTCATTCATTAGCAATTAACACGGAAGCTCAGCCCCTGGGCAGGAATTTGCTTTCGTTGAACCTAGTGTACTAAATCAAGGAAGTAGCAAAGTAAGTTTACCTTCCTCGAGACAGAGAAAACATACCCTGTCCTCCTCTGCTGTTGACATTTGAGCAGTGTAAGTGCTAATTACAGGAGCTTATCTACAGGTTCTGAGGAGAGCCTGTGCCCTGTGCTTCCGTCATTCTGCAGACATTCAGCGAGCCCAGCACTGTGCTAGGCTGACACTCAGGCTTTGGGGTCAGGACACCAGCTTTCAAATCTTGGCACCACCACTGCCACTGAGTGGTCTTGGTAAGTTTACCTCATCTTTCTGTGCCTAAATTTCCTCATCTATAAAATAGGGATGTAATAATAATACTTAATCTCATGTTATAAAAGTTAAATGAGATATTATAGTATGTGCTCAACATAGCACAATTAGTTATTGACCTGAAAGTGTTAATTTCAGATTCTCATCTAGACTTCTGTTTCTGGTAAAGTAGACTAGGTTGTATAAAACCAATTCACCTACCAAGGATAATTTTAAAAGCTGGTTAAGCATTTAAGAAATCTGTTTAAAGGCTTGGGGAGGCTGGGCACAGTGGCGCATGCCTATAATCCTGGCACTTTGGGAGGCTAAGGTAAGAGGATCACTTAAGTCCAGGAGTTTAAGGATGCAGTGAGCTATGATCACACCACTGCACTCCAGTGTGGGTGACAGAACAACACCCTTTCTCAAAATAAAATAAAATAAATAAAAAATAAAGGCATGGGGGAGCTACCAAGGCAGTAAGAATTTGAGGGGGCCAAGATTTTGGAGAGAAGAGAAATAATATTTGATTTCACTTTTCCATTAAGGCATTTTCCAGTTTATAGAAGGCAGTGGCCATGGGATTGAGGATTCAAAAAATGGAATTTAGGACTTAAAATAGGGAGAGGTCCTAGCTTTTAGTAGGGAGTCCCAAAGGGCAACACTCAGACCGCAACAAAGTTTCCAATCAATGCAATCCCAGACTGGGTTAAGGTGGCCTGTCCCTTCTTTAGATGCCTGTCAGAAGTCTGGAGGAAGATAACATCATCCAGAGCCTCATGCTGTCTCTATAATTTTTCATACGCAATGTTGGGCATTCAATAAAAAATTATCTGGCATTCCAGGAGATAAGACCAAATGACCCAAAGCCAAGAGCAAGAAAATAGACAATAGAAGCAAGCCCACAGAAGATCCAAAAGTTGGAGTTCTTAGACATGGACTTTAAAGGGTTTAATATGTTCAAGAAAATAGATAACAGGAGGGAGTATTTTAGTAGAAAACTGGAATCTATGAAAAAGAATCTAGTGGAAATTCCAGAACTGAAAAGTTATAACAACTGAAATTGAGAACTCAATAGATAGATTTAGCAGCAGAAGACACATGTGAAGGCAAGATTAGTGAACAGGATGATAAATCGGTAGAATAATATCCAGACTCAAAGAGAGGGAGAAAATACGGAGTAGAGTTTAAGAGACATGTGGGACAATATCAAATGGTTGAACATATGTGCAATTAGGGTCCCAGAAGGAGAAAAGAAAGAGAATGGAGAAAAAGATAATGGCTGAAAATTTTCCAAAACTGGGGGGAGACATAAAGCCACACATTATAGAAGCACCAGGAAGAATATGTACAAAGGATACATACAAAGAAAAACACACCCAGGCACATCATAGAGAGACTGCTGAAACCCAAAGACAAAGGAGAGTCTTCCCTGTAAGGGAAAAGAAACAAGATCCTTGGACTCTGCAGCCACCAAGGGCCTCTCTGACCCTCGCCCAGTGTCAGCTTCCAAGAGTCTGAGTGAGGTGAGGTGAAGGGCCAGACTCCCTCCCCTCCATCATGTGCCCTCCGCCCTCAGTCAGCCTCAGACTGAGCCTCCCACAGGAAAGCAGACCCTGCCTGTGTCAGATGGTGTCAGATGTTGTTGAGTGAGGTGGGGGAGAGGTTTGAAAGGGGAAGATTTGGGAATTCCACAGCCCCTCCTGAAGATCAGGCCTTTCTCTTTAAAATGAAGCAAGGTTGTGTAGGGTGTGAACCAGATCATCTGTTCCCTGACTGTAGTCCCAGGACGTCTTTTCTTCCTTTTAGTGCAGCCACCAGAGCCCCAATTCACCTCCCTCCCTGAGCCTCAGTTTCCTCAGTTGTAAAATGTGACTATTAATAAGCATCCAGCAGTTGTAGGGATTTGGTGCTATTGTGGATGTAAAAGTGCTTTGCAATCTGTAAATTGCTGTACCCCTTTAGTGGTTGCTATTCCTGCCTGGCAGAACCATCAGGGCAGGTTACAGAGCAGATGGTTCATGCCAATGTGGAGCTTCCGGAGGAATCTGTGGTCTGTAGATGCCCTGAAGGGTCAAGATATACTTTCTTTGCCAGGATTTTGGGATTTCTGACTTTCTGCCAGCTTGGTGTGGCAGCGAGGTGATTCTGGCTGGAGTCCTGGTAGAACTGCCACCTCTCAGCATGGCGCCAGGAGAGGGAGCCCTGGAGTCAGCAGATGTGGACAGGCCTAGAGGTGGCCCTTCAGGGCCTCCAACCTGCTTGGGGCAGGCTGATTCCAGCCTGTATCCAGAGTGAGGGATCTGAGCTGCTCCTCCCTGACATGAGCTCTCATTTTCACTCACTCAGTCACCAAGCTTTCTCTAAACTCACTAGGTAAAGGCTTTGGACACTCAGGAAGGCTCCTCCACCTGGGGAACAGACCAACTGTTCTATTTCCAAATCCGACATAACATGACCAACCTCCCAGATCTGAGACTTCATAGCCCCCTTCTCTGTCAACCACCACAACAATGACGTGGTTAACATTTATTAAATACTCACTGTTCTAAGCACTTTATTGAGCTTAAAATATTTAATTATCACTGTACCCTTTGAGGTAGGTTCTACTGTTATCCCCACATGACAAATGATAAGACCGAAGCACAGAGAGGCCACGAGTCCAAGTCACACTCCCTGTTCCTCACCCTGCATGCTCTCCTCCCACCTGGGTACCATCTGACCTTTCCTCTTTCATCCCCATTCAGGGCCCTTTTCTAACTTTTTTTCATGATTCTAATACAGCTAACTAGCTATGATCTCCTCCTTTGAGGGCCTTTGTACCAACTGTGATTTCATGTTACAGAATAGAATTCTCAAACAGAAGTCATAAACCCCTAGATTCATTATATTATTCTTGGTTCTGCATGCATTTCCAGAATTCTAGACTCCAGTGACAGACCCAGAACCAGAGACACCTAGAGAATGCTAGAATTCTATGGGCTTCTGAATCCAGATTCAACAGTGGAATCCTCAGGGGCAGAATGAAGGTAGGACTGGAATCTAACATTATAGAATGCCCAGTCTAGAAAGATTCCAGGGGCCTTGGGTATGCTCCAGCCCAGCCCAGCCTTGTGGGGACTGTCCCCTCTCACTGGCTGTCTGAAACATGGAACATCATCTGATGTTGAGGAAAGTTACTGTTACCAGTTAACGTCATTGCCTACTAGAACTTAGTGTGGGGACACCCAGGCCAGGTGGCAGGTCACCTAGGTTCTGGTCTGAGCTTCAGTTTCTTCATCTGAACAGTGAGGGGCTGGGTCAGATTATTTCCAAGCGCTCCTCCACTTGGAGGAGGGGGTTATCTAAATCCCAAGAGCTGCCACATGCCCCGTAAATTCGTACTACTGAGGATGACAGATTATCATTTAATGAGCACCTAGACCTGACTACGCTCCATGCTGAGCACTTTACAGTCATTCACTCAATTAGCCCAGGCGGGCTTCCTGGAGGAGAGGAGGAGAAGGGGCTGTGTCTGGAGAACAAGCGGAAGGGGGCGTGTAGGAAGGCAAGACTAGCCATGAGGGACTCCAGGACCTAGCTGGGGAAACAATAGGCAGACTCTTCCCATACAGGGTGGGTTGCTGCTTCCCAGGGACAGAGGCAGGGGCTGACCAAGATGACCGCTGCGCTGCCAAGCACTGAATGCAGCCACAGAACTGAGCTGGGACCCGAGGCCGAGATACCCGGCTGACCCCTCTTGCTGTGTGCCCACAGGACGACCGCGAGCTCAGCCCCTGACATGTGGCTGTTTGGGGCCGGCTGCAGGAGGGAGCTTGACGCGTTCTGATGCCGATGGCGCCCGCCGCGGAGAAGCGCAAGGGGGCCCGGGAGAAGCGTGAGGGGCCCCAGGCCATGGCGCCGGCAGGTCGCGTTCCGGGCCGGCTGCCGGGCTTGCTGCCGGGCCTGCCGTCGCCGGCGCTGTGCTGCGCCTGCGGTCTGTGCGTGCTGCTGGCCGGCGTGAACGTGACGCTGGTGGGCGCCTTCGCCTCCTTCCTGCCCGGACACAACGCGCCGCTCGTCGTGGGGCCGGCGCTGCTCGTGCTGGCGCTCGGCTTCTTCGCGGCCTGCTGCGTGTGTAGCCGCCGGGGCCCCGCGCCTCGCGCGCGCTCGTTGGCGGCGGCGGGCCCGGGCCAGGGCGGCGGCCGCGCCGGGCCGGTGGCGCTGGAGATGGAGAGCAGCGAGCGCACGGCGCAGGACACCACGGCCGTGCAGCTCAGCCCCGCCGTCTCGGCCGCGTCCTCCGGCCGCTCCAGCCCCGGCCCCGGCGCCTTCGCCCTGGACGCCCCCGCGCCCGCGGCCGTCTGCGCGCTGCGCACCGAGGGGCCGCCGCTCAACCTGCCCCGGGAGCGGGCCGCCCCCTAGCGGACAAGGGCCCCGGCCTGACTCGCCGTCTGGGTTCCCACCGTTCAGTGCCATTTAAGGGAAAAACAGAAAGAAAAGAAAAAAAAACTTTTCCCGTAAGTGTCCGCTGCTGGGCATAGGTGGCCTCATCTGTCCCACCTCCCGAACTTCTGGAGGAGAGAACGTGGCGAGGGTGTCGGGGCTTACACCCTAAAGAAAGGAGCAGAGCCTTGGCCCCTCAGGAGGGGTCTCTTGTCGCTGCTTCACCTCACCCTCCAGGCTTGATGAAACTCGGCCCCTGGACCTACGACCCCTCGCACTGCCCCGCCCCCATGGCGTTTGGGCACTGTGAACCAAGAAGCAGCCACTCTGAGCCGGGCTAACTACCAGCAAGGCCTGCAGCCCCCAGGAGATGGAAGGAAGAGGGGAAGAAGGGAGGAATGTCGGCTTGGGCTGTCTCTGTCCCTGCACACTGCGAAAGGCTTCCAGCTCCCTCTTCCGCCCTCCCCACCCTCCCAGCAAGACCTTCGAGATTAATTTGGATGGAGGACTGTTCTGACTTGAGCCAGGATGGTCCCTAGGGTACAGCCAGGTTGCACACACCCCATCTTTTCTGTCTGACGGCAAGGGGAGCTGAGGCTGGAACCCCCACAGGGGCGAGTGGTGCGGGGGCTTCTCCCACCTGAAGGTCTCAGTGTGAGCTTCACTGCCAGCAGTGCCGGCCCCCGCCCTCCATGCATTCCCATGGTGCCTCACTCCTCAATAAAGCACCTCCAAAGCCAGTCCTCTGTGGTGGTGCAGGCCAGGAGGGAGGGGCTGGCTGTTGGGGCCCCTGGGTTCTGGGTCCTCCCAGCCTGTGGCCAAGTGCTTCAGCATCCTAGCACCAGCCCCTCTTGGAGACCTAGAAGAGGGCCCCAGCAGAGAGGAAGGTGTGACTGTGAGCGAAACACTGTGTCTGAGTCTGTGTGCCTGTGAATGTCTGCGGGACAGGTGTGTCAGATTGGGGGAATGGATATACATGGGCGTGTGACCATGGGTGTGAGTGCCTGGTGTGTGTAAGAGATGGGGAGTGGCAGCAGTGTGTGGGTAACACTATCTGATGTCACACATGCGCGTGGGAGTGTGGGGGTGGCAGTAGTGGCGGAGGGCGTGTTCACCCTAGCAGGGATGGCGAGGGCCAGACTTTCACCCAGGCTGACTGGGCTTGCAGAGTTTGGGCCCAGCCTGTGGGCTGTCCAGGCGGGTGAGGGCGTCCAGTAGAGGAAATGAGGCCGTCTTGCAAGAAGAAACAAGGGGGCAAGGGTCTGAGGGGAAGCCACTGCAACTCTGGGCCAGCCCCTCCTCTCCCTTCAGGGACCTAGGCAGGCAGCTATGGTGGCACACACTGGCCCACCACCCCTTGCCGGCCATGACTCCCAGCCCATCTGCTCTTGGCTTCATCATCAGCCTCCCTCTCTCTTTCCAGGGCAGGCTCTGTTGCTCTTCTGCCATGACCTGGGCACTTTTCCCACCAGCCCTGGGGTTGTCTTCCCTCCTCTCCCCCCATCTCTGCGCCCATCTCTCCTACTGTCACCCTTTCCCATTGACCTGGAGAAGAGCAAACCCATCTCGGTAGGTGCCGAGCAGGTTATCTATTAATTCGCATGGGTTGATGCGCCCTAACTGCTGAAGCATCCAGTCCCTGGAGCTGATGACCTCTTCTCAGAGCACCTCCCCACCCTGAACCTGTGCATGTATAAGGAAGGCCATCTCTCCAGGCTCCAGTCCTGTCTCTTCTGTCTGGCGCATTTGTCTGCAGCCTCAGACGCCACCTGCTGCCTTGGTAGAGTAGGAGGTGACAGGGGTGGGGCCGCTGCTGATGCTGCCCTGGGGTGTGATCTGGACCACCGCCCTTACCACCTTCCTAGGAGGCGACACCCAGGATTCTAGCCCTGCAATGGGAGGCCCAACCCAAACCCCTCTCCCACCTGCTGGCAGGTGCCTGGAATTACACTCTCAGAGCTCCTTCCTCTTGTCCCCCACAAGACTTCCAGAGGAAGCCTGGCTACTAAGGAGGAAGAGTGAGCGTGCCATAAGGACTCAGGGCAGTGGGCTGTGGATCAATGCTGTGAGTGAGTAGAATGGGGCAGGGGAGAGTCATTGGCTCCCTGGAGTCCCGCCCACTGCCACCTGCCGCTGAAGATCGTCATTCAGCTCATCTGTGCCCCTCCCCTTCCACAGGCACAGCAGAAAAGATTCTCGGCACCCCATGCCCTAGGGCCACTCTGCAGTCAGCCCCAGCAAAGCACCCCCCACATCTCTCCAGGCCTGGCACACGGGAGACTTCCCCTCACACCCCTTCCCCGGTGAGAGCTGAGGGACAGGCAGTACTGCCACAGGGCCCTAGGGCAGCTCCACTCCTACGCACAGTGAGGCTGGAGGATGTGCTCTGTCCCCACCCCTGTGTAGGCCCTTCCTGGGCAGGCCCCAGGCCCTAAGGGGGCCTGCGGGGAGGCAGGTTTCTGCTGAAGGTAAAGAAATGACTCTGACAACACAGGGGCATCAAGCTCCCTGACCTTGGGGAATTGGAGCAGGGACTGGCAGCTCCTGCAGGGTGCTGCAGTGGGGCCCTGGGATGAGGGCTCGAGCCTCTCATTCCCACCTCTGGCCCCGAGAGTCTGAGAACTGAGACACCAGGAGTTACTAAAGAGGACACAGAACTGGTCCTTCTGAAAAGAGGGGTGCTCCTGAGGGCTAGGGGTGCTCCAGGGTGCTACAGGTGGTGAGCCCTGCCCAGCAGGCGGTGCTACTGCTGACCTGGACAAGGGAGCCCATTATGGGGCCAGGAACTGGGGTCCCCCTTCCACTCTTCCCACTCGAACCATTTTTTTACTAGCCACTTACAACCATTTTTTACTAATTAATTCAACAAATAATTCCTGAACCTTGCTATGTGCCTGCCATGTGGGAATATAGTGGTGAACAGGCTCTCATGGGGCTCACATCCTATTTAAGGGAGACAGACATTAAAGAATTAAATAAGTAAACAAATAAGGCAAAAAATATTAGCTAGTGAACAGTGCTATGCAGAAAATTACAGTAGGAAGGTGTGATAGGGGGACTTGGATGGTTAGGGAGGTCTTCTCTGAGAGGTGACCTTTGAGCCGAGCTCCGAATAACAAGAATCAGCCTCTCAAAGGTCTAGGGCAGGAACATTTCAAGTTCAGGAATTGGCCAGTGCAAAAGCCCTAAAGGGAGGATGGACTGTCCTCCTCATGTCAGGACAAGAAGGGCTGTCGAGACGGGTGGGAGAGGAAGTTGGAGAGGTGGGGAGGGGCATCGCTCAGCTCACGGGAAGCTTAGTAAGCCAGGGTGAGGAGCTGGGATTTCATTCTCGGTGAGATGGGAGCCACTGGAGGGCTTTAAGCAGGGAAGTGACATGATCTGATTTATGATTGTAAAGATTGCTCTGCCTGCTGTGTGGAAAATAGAGTGCTGAGGGGCGAGAGGGAAAACAAGGGGGCAGTTAAGAGGTCACTGCAGCGAGATGTGCCGGGGGCTGGGACGGGGTGGCCGCTGCCAAGGGAACAGATTCTGCACCCATTTCTGAGGTAGCTGGGACAGGTCTCCTGTTGGAAGAATTTAGGGGGAGTGAACGAGAAGAATCTGGGAAGAAGTTCTAGAATTTCGTTTGAGCACTAGGCGTGTGGTGGAGGATTGGGTTTTGGAGGAAAAGTGAGGGCTGTGGTAAGGCAAAAGTCCTGCCCGACCAGTGGGGCTGCCCCACAGTGCTGGAGCCACAGCCCTGAGTTCTGGAAGGAAGAGGCACCGGGATGCAGACTGGGCAGCTGTCAGCATGCAGGAGCAGGTAAGCCACGAGGAGCCGCGAAGACAGAGAACCCATAACCTAGACTAGTCTCACCTCTGAATCCAGGGGACAGCGGGGACGTGCGTTGCCCAGTTCTGAATCTCGGCCAGCCTTCTGCTGGTGCCAGTGCCTTTCTGGTAAGGGCTGTGGATGGTCTGGGGACTGGGGAGAAGTGGCACGGGAGCTCCAGGAGGTTGCGACTTCTGTCTTGTTCACCGCTCTACCCTCAGTGCCTACCTGGCACAAAGTAGGTGCTCCATAAATATCTGTTGAAGGAATAAGGAAAAGCTGTGAATTTCATCACACGGCTGCAATTCCAGGTCCTCGGTAATAGAGATTTATCAAGATGCCTGATTCTGGGCAGGAGGGGAGGAAATCTCCTTTATGTGCGGGCTTTCCCCCAGCCAGTGGCTCAGTTCTCTACTTCTCTGTGGGCAGGTGGCACTGGAATGTAGAGCTGGCTAGATGGACACTGATGGACCACAGAGGGCCAGGCTCCCCAGAGCAGGAGATAGCCAGATGGAGAGACCCAGCCTGAGGAAATCGACACTGCTAGATACTGCCACCAGAGGGCACCCCGGGCAC
The DNA here is from genome assembly GCA_004363605.1 of Indri indri. Lineage (NCBI taxonomy): Eukaryota > Metazoa > Chordata > Mammalia > Primates > Indriidae > Indri > Indri indri. The sequence goes on along the minus strand of RJWJ010007552.1, from coordinate 22,956 downwards.
GTGACAGGGTATAGAGGCGACTCAGCCCAGCCAGACTGCACAATTTTGCCTTTTCCTCTTCTGTGGGCCAAGACCCTGCGGGACAGGGAAAGCAGAGGAGTTGGGCGGGGGTGGGGAAGGGGAGGAGAGGGTGGGAATGTTGTCACCCAAATTTACTAAGTGACTCATCCAACCCTGGAACCTGACCTTTTTACAGAATGAGCCTTGGCCCTGGACATAGCCTTAGCCTTGATCAAGGTCACAGATAAGTCCTGAGTCTGGTTATAGACAACACCCTGACCCTGATCTTAGACTGAGCTCTCACCCCAGTCTGTACTGAGTCCTGACCTTGATCATAGACTGAACTTGACCCTGGTCATGCTCTGAGCCCCGGCCCCACCTGGTCCATGCACTAAACCCTGACCTTTAGCACATATCGAACCTTGACCTGGACACAGACTGAGCCTTGATCATGGACACACATTCGCCCTCATTCTGGCCATGTACTGAGCCCTGACCCTTACCCAGGTCCACACACTGAGCCCCGACTATGATAACACACTGAGCCTAACCCTGGTCATAGAACCTTGAATCTGGCCCCAGCCTGAATGCTGACTCTGATCAATATGTATTGAATACTGACTCTGGATAAAGACTGAGCTTTCGTCGTGATCATAGACTGAGCCTTGATCCCTAAGACTTGCTCTCCTAACAACCCATTGAGTTAAAGACCTTCCAGATGAGGCCCCTGTGTCAGGCCAAGCATTAGTCCCAGAAGGAAGCAATTCCTAGAACCACTTTTGTTGGGGAGAGAAGGGATTCTGGGTCTCTGAATGGTCTAGAAACTCCTGGGAATTGGACCCCTGAGAGGCCAGGCAGAGAAAGACCAGTCCTAGGCTGCCAGGACATGAGGGAACAGGGGCAGCAGGGCCTTCTTGAGGTATCCCTGGGGCTGCAGGGGTGGGGCTCTTCTGTCTGCCTGTGCATCTGGGGAGCCTCCAGACTGAGAGCCTCTTCCATCTGCACCTCTGACTCCCCTGGATTGTGGGCCGGTGCCTTCTGCTCACTGGGCTGTGCTCCACTCTTTGTTACCTTTCAGGGGAAATGTGAGAAGGTGACATTCCACGTGAAGGGAGTGGAACCAGGCCATGACTGAGGGCCCCATGTCCCCAGCCTGTGCCCTGGCAGGAAGAGAAACTCACTCTGGGAGCTCACTTTGGCTGGCCACTTCAAATAGGCAAGAAAAAGTCAATCATGCTCAAGGCGACTCCAGCTGGGCCTCAGGTTGGCAGAAGCTGTGACACAGAAGTAGGCAGCAGCGGCGTAGGAAGTCCCCGAGGTCCCCATGTGTTCCTTGGGTCTACTGTGTGAGGGGTGGGAGGCGAGGGCAAAAACATAGCCGCTCCCCAGGGCACACTGACCAATTCCATTTCTGCCCGCCCCAGGATTCAGCCTGGGTGCCCTGTCCCTGCAGAGTCAAGCTGGCCTCTGCCAGGTCCCCCAGCCTGCTGGCTCACCTAGGGAGGCTCTGAGGGCGGGTGGGGGCTGAGCCAGGCAGGAGCTGGGGCGGGGGAGGGGGCCGCTCGAGTCAAAAAACGCTGACGCCGAAGACAATGAGCTCTCGGAGGCTGAGGCAACTCATTTGGTCCCGGCCACGCTTTATTAAATTCTCATAAACCTGTCGAGGGGACAGGGCTCGCTTCAGTTTACCTCATTAGCCCGACACAATGACAGTGGGGGGGTGGAGAGGGAGGGGGCGGCAAGTGGAGGCCGGCGAGCGCTGAGAACGGAGCCAGCCGGGAAGATAATTGAATTAAGTGGCTTTTGTTAATGGTTTTTAAGACTCCGAAGTGTAAATAACATTTAGGGGCTTTCTTTTAATGGGGCTGGGGTTTTAGAGACCCAGGGAGCTTAGGGGAGGCCCAGACTGGTCCCCGTCTTCTCCCCCACCCTAGGGTAGCTCAGAGGGAGCTGCCCAGGGGATGTGTTGCAGTTAGCCTGGGAGGATCAAGGGGACTTCCCCAAAGGGAAGGAGAGACGGACGCATCAGAGCCAAAGAAGGTGAGACAACTTCCTGCTGGGTCTTTGAAAAAAGACTGAGTATGTGAGCAAAAGAGTCCATAGGTGCAGGGGGCTGACCGTGATGACCTACCTAGTCCTGGAATGCCACCATTGGACAAAACGGCTAGAAATGTCTCTGGGATGTTACTGGAAGCATGGCTTGTGAGTGTTCAGGTGACCTGGCCTCCTGGGGTCAACATTCATTCCCCATAAAAGGTCAGTGGGAGTAGGAGGTTATGGCTTTATTGCCTGGGAGGTGGTGAGCTCCCCATCGCAGAACATGCGGGGGAGCTCTGAACTGGGGCTTCCAGCCTGCAAGCAGAGCAGTGGAGTGCACCAGACCCCAGGCTTGCTGAAGGACGTGGGCTGAGCTGTCAGAGGAGCGTGCAAATGTGGGCTGCGAGCTCACTTCTCTGGGGACACAAGGGCCCGGGAGAGCTGGGTGCCAGGAAACAGGCACATGGATACAAGTTGTTCGAGGATCCATCCCCTGGTTCTCCTCAGTCACAGCTTCTCCCTCCCTGCAGACGTGATCAGGGCTGGCGGTTGGCTGGATTGAAGGCAAAGGCTCTGGGCTAGGCCCCCGGGGGCTGGAGGTGAGATGGGGCGGGGCTGGCTCTGGGCCAGCCCACAAAGGGTTAAGGCACTAATCGCCCTGCATGTGACAAAGGGAAGTGGGTTTTCTGATCCAGAAAGGATCAGTCCCTAGGACGCCCCATCAGGCCCTTCAGCGTGAAATTACACCCCAGCAGGGGTGCTCCCCTCCCCCTACACACACTACCTGCCTAGGCCTGGCACAGGATTAGGGCCTGGAGTCATCAGCTTAATAGATCCTACCTCTCTGCCCCATCCGTTTCCCCAGGAACCTTCAGTCCTGCCTCTGGTCCTGGGCCAGCCTCCCCTCTGTCTGTCTACCTGGCTGTTGGTCTGTCTGGTCATCTCTGGCCTCACTCGTGGTCTAGTCATTCCACCTGTCTCCTCCAGCCACGCACTGAGCCCTGACCTCAATCCCTGTTTGTTTCCTCATAACCTTCAATCAGCACCCCAAATGTGCATATTTCATTGCTTATCTGTTGGTTGTCTGTCTCCCCACTTGCACATAAGCATGTTGGGAGCAGGGACTCTGTCCTGTTCGGCACTGTATCCCCAGTGCCTGGGCGGTGTCTGACACATGGACTGTGCTCAGTCAAGATCAGTTGGCTCCCATCTGCCTCACAAAGACTCGGGTATGGTCTGGAAACTCCAGACGTTGGTGCTCAGGACTGAGAGGAGGAAGCTATAGCCTGTGTCAGGACAGGGCCTTGTCCTTAGGAAGAGACAGGGGGCGGTGGAATGGCCTCTGCCCCAGGCCCAGCCTCATCTCTTAAGGATGCCATGAGTGTGACTGGCCAGGAGAGCAGAGAGGCCCCACATGGCAGAAAGTGCCCGCTCATCCCTGGGTGCCATCCTGGGAAGCACTTTCACCCCACTTCCTTCAGCTGCTGCTAGACCTTTGCCACATGGGTGGCTCTAAGCCCATCTGCACCCACGGCTGGGAGTACGCAGCATGGGAAGAAGTCCTGGATGGAACAGTTGAGGACACTGGGGGCGATTATCACATGGAAGAGAAAACCAGCAAGATGATCAGAAACCCAGGCAATGGGAGGCAGGCAGCCTGTACAGACCACCCTGGCCCACCTCTGCACAGGAAACAGAGGCCCAGAAAAAGTCGAGGCTTGCCCAAGGCCACACCGCAAAGCCATGGCAAGGCCAGACAGAACCAGGTTCCCAGAGGTCCTCGGCAGAGCTTGTCCCTCACGCTCCTCTTCCCATTTAATCTGACAAGTTCGGTACTGCAACTCTGGGCCAGGCCCTGTGCCACGCCAGCTCCTGCTCAGGAAGGTCCATCTGGCAGTGGACGGAGGGGTCACAGTGGCAAGAGGAGTCAAGAGAGGGAGGCTCCCTTCCCCGGGGCAATCAGGCAAAGCTTCCTGGAGGGGGTGGCATGTGGATAGCTTCTGAAGAGTAAATAGTCTTTCCCCAGGATGAGAGATCAGCAAGAACAAGGACAGGCAGGAAAGGACACAGTGCATGTGTGAGGCACCACGTGGGCCAGTGGGTGGCACATCCCAGAACAGTGTGAATGGACGTGCTCCGTTCATGTGGCCCTCAGGCCAAGCCAGACCTGATAAGGAGGCTGCTGGGTGACAGGTTTCAGCTCAATATGAGAAAGAACCTTCCAACAGTCAGACCTGGAGCAGGCTGCCCTGGAAGGTAGTGAGCTCCCTGTCCCTTCAAGTTTCTGGATAAGGGCTAGGTGTCAGTGACTCCTGCTCTTGATGGGGCTGAACTGGAAACCCCTGAGGATGTCTATTCTGAGAACCCGAAGCAGGACATCCGCAGGCCGGGCCCTTCAGTAGGCACCCCCTTGCCTGCCTTCTCCGTTGCCCTGGGCTCTGCAGGAGCAGGCAGCTGTGGGAGAGGGAGGTGAGAGGGCTATAGAACCATCGCTTCTGCAGTTCTAGCTACTCAAGATTCTGCCTGTATATCTGTGGCTGCCGCCCGACCCAGTCCAGGGGACTTACATCAGGGTCAGAAGTTGTCCAGATCCAAGCCCCTGACTTAAAAATAGGGACTGAGGCCCCGAGCCCCACTTTTCCAATAGCCCACAGTCCGAGAGGCAGGTTGGGGCCTGCTGGCTGCACAGTCTTTCCCTAGGTGGCTGGTCGAGGGCAGGCCCAAGGCAAACCTGAACAAGACCCACTCTGCAGACCATCCATGGGCCCTGCCTCCCGAGGGGCTGAGGAATGCCCTGGACTCCCTTTTCTCTCTCCCCTGCTGCCAGGCTCCACCCCAGCTAACCTGCATTCTTCCTGAGGCAGTGGGGCTCCTGTTTCCTGGACTTCTCTCCTCGGGGAGAATCTTAAGGAAAAAAGAATGTGTCCCCTCCCTCCTGGCTGCCCAGCACAGGTTGTGCAGAGGCAGGGGAGGGATAGGGTGACCTGCGAAGGACCAGGCTTGCAGGTCTTTTGGCCCGCTCAGGTGGGGCCAGCAACAAAGAGCAGCTTGTGTGCACGCGCTCACACCCACGCACACCCGCACACGCCCACACAAGCTCTTTCCAAGAACAGCTCTTCAAGCCTGGTTACCAAGATAAAGGAGCCACTGGGCGGTCAGCCCCCAGGAGGAAATATCGCTCCTCTGTCCTTTGTTGTTCAAAGGGCTTTGTGAAATCTCCAGAGTCCTCTTGGAAAGGGTCCCGGGCTGAGGTGGCAGTTTCCAGCAGCTGGAGACATGGGCAAGGGCGGCACAGCCTCCCTGGCCTGGAGGGGGGGATGGGACCCCCCCAGGGGGCCAGGCTTGGAGTCATTAGCAGTGGCAGCAGTTTAATCCTTTGCATCCATTAGTAGCTCACTCAATTCCCACAAGCCTAGGGGTAGGCAGAGATTTCCCATTTTACAGATGAGGAAACAGAGGTTCCCAGCCCAGCTGCTTATGAAATAGTCCACAGCGAGTCAGTGCTAAAAATGAAACTATGAAACTGTGACTGACTTGGCACGAGTCACAGGCTAAGACTAGCCCTGCCCCAAATGGAGTCCTGTCCCAGCCGCATTCCGAGCTCCAGCTCTGACCTCTAATTGAGCTGTGACTTTCCCTAGAGCAATCCCTGATCCCAGCCCCAGATGGCCTCTCCCGTTAGCGGTAAGCCCTTGGAGGTCAGAGATGTGAGCGCTTCTCCTTTCACCTTTATTCCCAGTAGTTTACATTTATATGCATGTGATTATTTGAGTAATCTCTTTTATTAAGCATTTAGTAAACACCAAACTTGTGCTAAGTGTTTTACAGATGTTATCTCATTTAATCCTCACAAAGAACCCTGAGATAGGCATTATCATTAGCCCCATTTTACAGATGAGGACACTGAGCCCCAAGGTGACAGCGGGAGGGGTGTGGAGTATACCGTGCTCTCAGTAGCTCCCTGCCCATCACGCTCAGCTGCCTGGTGAGGGGTGAGGTGGGGAGGGAGGCCTCAGCTGGAAGAGGAAGTGGAGGCATTTGGGCAGGTGGGAGAAGTCAAGGGCTTTCCAGAGACCTTGGGTTTCTGAAACCACAGAAGGGGTGGGTGAGTCGCAAAGAGAGACTGTGATGGGGGTGGGGGTGAGACCAGCTACATAATTTGTGGGATCCAGTACAGAATGAAAATACAGGGTCCCTTGTTTATTTTATACATTTTATTTTTTTAGAGATGGGGTCTCACCATGCTTCCCAGGCTGGTCTCAAACTCCTGGCCTCAAGCAATCCTCCTGCCTCAGCCTCCCAAGTGCTGGGATTGAAGGTATGAGCCACCTCACCTGGCCCCCTTGTTTAAAAATTAAGGATTTCAAGGCCAGGTGCAGCATCTCATGCCTGTAATCCCAACACTCTGGGAGGCTGAGGCGGGAGGATCCCTTGAGGCCAGGAGTTCGAGACCAGCCTGAGCAAAAGCGAGATGCTGTCTCTACAAAAAATACAAAAATTAGCTGGGCATGGTGGTGTGCATCTGTAGTCCCAGCTACTCAGGAGGCTGAGGCAGGAGGATCCCTTGAGCCCCGGAATTTGAGGTTGCAGTGAGCTATGATGACACCACTGACATCAGAACATTATGGGGCCCTCAGAGCCTGGGCCCTGTGCGACTACATGGGTCACATGTCCGTGAGGCAGCCCTGGGAGGGAGGACACTGTGTGAGGAGGTGGGCCCCAGGCAGCTCCTTGGGGAAGACGTGTGGGTCAGTGCACGTGGGTGTGCAAGTGGCAGCTAGGGCCGGCATGTGGCTCTCACGTGGGCATTTGGGCAGTATCTTCAGCAAGCCCAGGGCAGCAATCACTGAGTATCGTAGGCACCACGCTGGCAGTGGCTCAGGAGGCCTGTCTCTAGAGGGGAGCTGGTGCCACTCTCTGAGTGTTCGGGGGCTGTCTGGAGTGTGAGTAAGCAGAGAAGAATGCGTGTCCGGAGAGGGGCAGCATCCAGGCGACAGAGCGCGGGCTATGTGTCTGATGGTTCGCAGGAGGGTGTGTGCGTGAACATGGGAGACAAGGAGACAGACACCCTGGGATCGTGTGATCCGGTGCAGAAGTCAGCACGTCCCCAGTGTATGAGAGTGTGTGCAGATGTTGTGAATGTGTGTGGAGTGTGCGTGGAATCGGGTGTGCGTGTGTGCGTGCGTGTGAGAGAGACCGAGTGACGGCGTGTGCGGGAATGTGTGCGCATCCCCACCCGCCCTCCTGGGCGCTGGCCCCTGCTGCCTTCCCTGCTGTGAAGGGCCCCCAGGTGATGATGCCCCCAGCTTGCCCAGTGCAGCCCCCAGCCTTCGTGGGGCCAGGTCCCCTCTCGCGGCCACATTCCTGCCTGCCATGGGGTGGTGGGGTGGGCAGAGCCACGGAACTGCCTCCTAGGCTGCTGAGGTGATCGGGCCCAGTGGTGTCGGGTTCCCGGTGCCCGAGCCCTCCCTCCACAGCCCTCTGAGGGCCTTTGTTGGAAGTTCAGACACACTTGTCAGGGGGGCGGGCAGGACGCCGCCTCCTAATCGGCTTTCCCAGAAGCAAAAGGAGAATGAGAGATGGGGGGTGGGGGGCTCCAGCCCAGGGCAGCTCTGTGGGAAAGAGATGAGGGGGGGCGCCAGCCCTAAAGGGGTCCGTCCCCTAGACCTTCTCGGCAGGGGCCCCTTCCACAAGGGCCCCTGAGGAACCAGACCCCTGAGCTGAAAGAACACTGCAGCCAAGGCCTAAGAGAAGGGGGAATTGGGGGAAAAGCTTCAGGGAGCCTCTGTCTTTCCCATTTCACCCGCTGTGAGCTGTCTGAGCACCTACTGCGTGCTGGGCACATCACCGCTCCGCTTCTCGGCCTTCCCGTGCCTTCCGCTCTTCATCTCCTCTGAGCCTCCCGGGAAGCAGGCTGACGTGGTTAATGATAGAACAGGAAACTGAGGACCAGAGAGGGGCACCTATTTGCCTGCCCCAGCTCCATCAGCAGGATCCTCTTCGTTTCACAGCCAGTGTCTCCCTGAAGTCCCCTCTCCACTTCCCTCTGTGCGATCTCATTTAGTAACAGCTTCCTTCGCATCCCCCTGCTGACAGCAGCCAAGGTTAAGAGCAGCGATTCTGAGGCTGGCCAGGTTCATCTGTTGGGTGACCCATTACTAGCTGTGTGATCCTAGGCAATTTACTTAACCACTCTATGCCTCAGTTTCCTCATCTGTAAAATGGGGTAACAATAGCACCTACCTCATAGAACAGTGTGAGAATTAAGCAACTTATTGTTTGTAAGGTGCCAGGCACAGAGAAAGTGCTATGTAAATATTGGTCAAAGTCCATATCAGCAGCAGAGATGGACCCAAGATGGAGCCTTGAATAAGTGGAAGACTCCTCTAAGGCAGCAAACAGGACCAACCTGAGCTCAGGATCATTCCATCAGTCTCACCCATTCTCTCCTCCTACCTTCCCTAGTCCAGATCGAATCCACCCTCCTCTCTCCAGGACGTGACAATGGCCTCCTCTCTGGTCTCCCTGCCTCCAGCTCCTTCTCATGAACCATCACACAGCAAAGACATATGTGTGCGTCGGGGGGGAGGTCGCTAAAATACACGTCTGATCACCCCACTGCCCCACGGGGAGTGGCTTCCAATGCCGGCACAGCCCTGGCCCTTGGGCATGAATCCAAGCTCCTGGCTTCCCTTCCCACCCTCACCTGCCGACATCACACTCACTGTCTTCAAGCCCCGTCCAGACAGGCCCCTTGTTCTTCTGGTGCTCAGGGTTCACCAGCTGGCTCAGTCCCGCAGCTCTGTATGTGCTGTGCCACACACAAGGGTCTCTTGGCCCTCCTGGTGGACACTGGGCCTACAGGACTCACGTCAAAAGCCTCCCTCCCAAGGGACCTTTTTCACCTCCCCAGACCGAGCTAGAGACTCTCTTCTGTGTTCCTACAGTTCTCTATTTTTTGACTCCCAAATCACCCTGGGTTGTAATTGTCTCAGGACATGCTTTCCTTACTTGTTTCTAGCTACCCAGTGCCTGGCACAGAGCTAGGCATATAGCAGGTGCTCAGAAAATGCTGAGTGAATGAGTGATTTGAATTGCAGTGTTACCAGGGTACCCTCTATGCCAGGGAAGGTGTGTCCCTCGAGGCTGAAGTATGTAGGAGGCACTCGGTGGCTGGGGGAGGGGACGGGTGGCTCAGGGCAGGAGAGGGAGCAGCGGGAGATTTGGGGCAGACATTTGATCTGTCAGCCCCTCCCAGGGAGGCTGGGGGCAGGTGAGGGGGAGACACGCCCTGCCCTAATCCTCAGCCCCACTGGGGAGAGAGGAATGCATCTCCTGGGGTTGACCTGGGAAGTGGGGAGGTCAGGGCCCTGGGAAGCCGAGAGTTCCCTGCACACATTTGGGCCTGCTAAGGTTCTTGTGCCAGGAAATCCTCGGACAGAGGGGACTGTCACCTCCCCTCCAAACCTCAGCCAGGTGCGTGCACCACCCCTTCTGGCTCTCGGGCCCTGTGTAGACACACTGGAACTCCGGGGTTGGAGGTGGAGCCAGGGCAGTGAGGCCTGAGTGGTGGCAATCTCTTGTCCTCTTCTTGAAATGTAGCAGGAGGGACCAGGACTTCGCGGCAAGAACTCCTTAGTTGCGCATTTTTTCTGCGTTTACCGTAGATATATCCAGTCTCCCAGTCTCGCGCGCGTGCTTGTACACACACAGACGCAAGCAGATACTTATGAATTCGTGGCACAGGTTCTCAAGCCTACATGTAAACTTGTAATAACACATACACACATACACTGCACCGTAGCAGAAATCCTCTGCTTGCTCACCTCTGAGGACAAAGAGCTCACTACCTCTGAAGGTGACCCATTCTGTTGGAGAACAGCCCTGGCTTTAGATCCAGACGTGCCCTCCTATCGTTCCCCTTTGGCCCTGGCTCACTTGCAGTTTCCCACAGAACCCCCGCCTCTCTCTGTCCCACAGACCCATGCCCCAGGCTACCTGAATACTCCCAGGTATCCCCTGCCCCAGGCTCCCCTGCCACCTGTGCTTGGGTGAGGTCCAAAGAGCCTGGAGACAATGGAGCCCTCTCCCACTCTCTGCTCCCCTGCACCCACTCCAGAGTGGCACCCCCACTGCAGACTGGTAAGGGCCATGGAGAGACCTACGAAGCCAGAGAGGCAGTGGCCGGTTGTGCGGCAGGCTCGCCTCTCTCCCCACCAGCCACAGCGTCAGCGGGGCCGCGAACAGACCTCGAGACGCTGCCTGCTCAGGCCACTGCAGGCATCCCTGGAAATGAACATGGACCAAAGTCTGTGCTGCTGGGTTTTCTTTTATTAGCCAAATAGGACAAAGAACAGGTTACAACATCACAGGAAGTAAGACCGACAGACAGACAAATACACAGACAGAGCGTCATGCTGCACTACACGGTTGGGGGGAAAGGGTGGTTTGAGTCTTGTTTTTTCAACTAACAGAATAAATAAATACAGTACACAGTGTTTTTGCCACGGGCTGGCACGACCTCTAAGCACAAATGGTCACAAAACGGCTGGTTTGGAAAGCAGTGTCAGAGTTGGGGTGGGGACACAGGCCCCCCGAACCATGCTCTGGGGGAGTGAGGAAGTTGGGAAAGGGAGACCTCAAATAGGAGGGAGAGGCCAGGCATGAGGCTTTTGTGGAGGGGACAGCCAGAGCTTGAGCCCCAGGCTCTCGGCCCGGCCCGTGGGGCGGCCAGCAGACCTGGGCGAGGCTCTGGCCTCAGTGTCAGGTGAGGTGGGCCCACCAAGCCCACACTCTCTGCCTCCCAAGGAGATGCTTGGTGCTGCCTACAAGTAGCTCTCCCCTGCCCTCTAGCTGCCCTCAGTCCCTGAGGCTGGTGCCCTAAACTGGCTTGAGAGCCACCCCAGGGCAGGGACTACATACACCTTCCCTGCCTTCTCTGGACTTGTGAATTTGGGTCAGTTGAATGGGAAAAGTATCTAGGGAAGCTGGGCTGAGCCTAAGGTGGGCCTGGCTCCCGCCATAACAGAGCATGACTCTAGATGGACTTGCCCTTAGGAGGTTGGGGAGGCTTCCTGGAGGAGGTGGTAATGTCCAGGGCTATTGGATTCCAAGGCCCAGTGACAGTCACTCGCACCCAGGGACAGACAAAAAGCTTCAGCTCCCTGTGCCTAGGCCAGATGAGATTTTTTTTGTTGTTTTAGAAACAGAACTTCCTGGGGTCTGATCCCAGAGGACAGTCACTGCACCATGGGCCTCAGAATCCCTTCAAACCAAAACCCTTCCATCTCTTCTGGATTCTTTGCCAACCTCCCAGACCCCTGCCTAAGTCTCTCCTCCTCTGATGCCTCCATGGCTGTTATATTCACCTTCCAAAGTCCAGACCCCAGCAAGACACCTGAGGGTTCAGAAACCTTCAGTTGCCTGTCGTGGTACTTGCCATGTGGAGGTGAGGTCTTTAACCTGGGTTCCAGGCCTCTCGGCCCTGTCTCTCATGGAGCTGGCCACCCCCTTCCCCATGGTCTACTTAATCTCGCCTCCATTGATTTGTTCAGACAGGTTTCCTGGCCCCAGCTACCATCCCCTCACCTTATTCCTGTCCAAAGCCTTCTGCACCTGCCCCAGCCCAGACTGACCCCCAAGGATGATGGATGCTGACTGCTCTGCAAACCCATCCTACCAGGGCACCAAGAGAACCTCTCCTCCCGCTGGGACAGGAAGCGAGCCATAGGAATCTTTACCCTGGATCTCAGATCAGCTTCCTTGGTGGGGGTTGGAGTGTTCAGTGGTAAGACACAGGGGTTGGGGATCATGACCAGGAATCTGTCCAAGAGCCCCTGAGACCCCAGAGGCTGGCACTGGAACTCAAGAAAAGCAGTATCAAATCCAGACTGAACTAGAAGGGGACCATCATACTTATGGGGAAACCGAGGCAATGTCTACAGAGAGGCTCGCACATACAACGCCTCTTAATCCACAGCAAGGCAATAGTAATTTTCTAATTCATACATTCTGCTTCTGAGAGCTTTTTTGTTGTTGCTGTTACTTTAACTAAAAACTTCTGTCCTGTAAGGTTGTGAGTACAGAATGGAGAATGTAGAGCTGGACAGGACCTCACAGGCCATCTAACCCAGCTGGGGATATGGGCCCAGAGAGGCTACAGGCTTGCCCAAGGTCACACAGCTTTGAAAGGGAGTTTCTCAGCTGGGTTTCCTGGCCATAAACAGAAACACACCTTTCTGTGCCAGTGACTAGCTGGACAAAAGCCCTTATTTCAACACTTGGCTCCAGGAAGGCGACAGCAGCCTGAGTCTGTGCGCTGCTGTGTGGTTTGCACTCAGGAACCAGAGTTCAGCCTTGATGCCTGGCTCAGGAGTGCTCCTGGGAGGACAGCGCCTGTGGAAGCTGGAGTCTGGGTGTGGGAAAGCAGCGCCAGCCCTGTTCTCTCTGAGGCCCCTCTCCCCCTGCTGCCTCCCTCTGACCAGGGAAGTCTCCCCAAAGAGAGCTCCAGAGCCCCGTGGTCAGTCCTGGGTGAACGCTGACACCCGGCCACTGTCCTTGGAGGACTTACAGGCAGGGGCGCTGCCGTTCTACCACCTGCCCCAGCCTGAGTTTCTATCGCCTCCTCAATCCAGGGAACTGGGACCTCAACACTGAGCAGAGAGAAGAGAAAGTGACCCATGACTCCATCTGGGTGTCAGGCCGGGGGGAGGGTGGGTGCCGGGGCCAGTGCCACCTCCTGCCTGCAGCTCCAGGGCCACAGGGACCTCCAGCTAGGGCCTTGCTGCCTCTAGAGCCTGGGAAGGAACAGGGGCCTGGAGAGGGTGCAGGCGGGGAGAGGAGACAGGCAGGCAGAGATGAAGCAGGGAGGGAAGAGAAGGAGAGGAAGCAAAATTACCAAAACCCAAACAGCCACAACCCAAACAAAACATAGCTTAGGAACTGATGACACAACACAGTCAGCACCAAAGGAAGAAACCAGGGGTGGGGGAAGAGACAGGGAGAAAGGCAGAGGCTGGGCAGAGAGGGGGCCGGACCGGACCCAGGCAGGGAGAAGGAGATGGAGTCGGAGAGAGAGAGAAGGCTGGAGTGAGCTGCAGAGACTGGAGGTGGAGGCAAGGGCGGCAGCGGAGAAGAGACGGGAGCGGGGCAGGGGACCTGGGGCAGGCAGGTGCCTGAAAATATAGCTTTATATATTTATATTTATATCTCACATTCCACACATCGACTTACTAGGGGGCAGAAGGGGAGGGAAAGAAGGGAGGAGGTGCTATCGAGGTGGGGGCTAGCCAGTGAGAGCCTCTCGCCTCCTCCCCATTCGGCCTCCACGGGGTCCAGGCAGGGCCATGCAGAGGGTGCGTAGGTGCGGGCTGCCCCTTGGGCCGGGGCTGGAGAAGGGGAACAGGGAACAGGACACCAGGGCGCAGGATCCCTGGGCTCACAGAGCTAACTCCTTGAGAGCCGTCTGGGGATAACCATGGGGCTGGGGGGGGCACCCAAGACCCCTGGCTGGGTCGGAGGCCAGACGGTCAGTTGGGCAGCGTATCGAGTCCCAGGGAGGCCGCGTGCTGCTTGGCCCGGAGCCGCAGGTTCTCGATGCTTGTGGTTTTACTGTTCAGGGCAGCCGAGGCAGGTGCCAGGCCTGCCGGGGGTGCAGGCAGCAATGGGGACCCCCACACACCCTGGTGGGCAGCAGCGGCTGCTGACAGGGACTGGTAGTAGGACTGGCAGTGCAGAGAGCCCAGCGGGGCCATGTTGACGCCCAGGTAGGGCACGGCGGCGGCAGCGGGGGCTGGGCCCCCCACTTCGAAGGATGAGTAGTGCACCAGGTTGCTGGTGGCCGCCATGTGCTGGCGGAATTGCTCCTGCAGGCGGAAGAGGCTCAGCGGGGACGAGGAGTAGGAGTGGGAGGGGCCCAGGAGGCCGCTCCCCGGGGCTGCAGGCGCTATGGCCAGGCTGCCTGGGGAATCTGCAAACAGACAGCCAAGACCCAAGCACTCAGGACAAGGGGTGCGTCTGCCAGGAGAGGCCCCCTCATTCTTCCCACCCCCTTGGCCCTGCAGACAAGACAGGCCGTGGCTGAAACCATATCCATCCCGTCTCAGCCAGGGCATCCCTGAAGCACTGCTCAAAACCCCTGGAGGGAGGGACCCAGGGGGACCCCGCCAAGGCCCCCATGTCTGTCCTTGGGAAGCCCCTCTTTCTTTTCAAGGGCTGTTACTTTGCTTTCCCCCCTCTGTCCACGGCTCCCACGCCCTCCCTCCAGCTCTCAGCTCACAGTCCCTACCCACTCCCCGCCTGGGCTTGGGGTTTCATCTGAGACCCGCCTCACGCCAGAGCTCTGTTCCTTCAGAAACACAGCTCCCCTAACTGTGTTGCTGCATGTGGGAATCTCTGGTACCGACACGGTATTCACTCGCTATGCACTGGTACATCCGTACTGATCGTTAGAACACTGGAATACTCCCAGATGGTTGATAAATAATGTTTGCCCTGGGCTCCCCAAGTCCCCCTCCCCTGCCAGCCACCCCTCCCACAGAACTCACGAGACCGTCCCACAACTCAGCAACTCAAGGTTGAACACCCGGCCCAGGCCCGCTCTGGTGATGCCCCTGAGTGCCAGGTGTTGACCACCCCCTGCTCTGGCCACCTCACACACCCAAGCCCCTTTCAGGCCCCAGCCTGCCCCAGCCCCTCCCGAGCCTCACCTGCCTTGGGGCTGCCCCTCTTGCAGCCCAGCCCCTTGCCCTCAGCCCCAGGGCTCTTCTCAGCTTTGGGGTCCTCAGCCCCTACCCGGGGGTCCTCCTCACGGTCCAGCTGATCCTCGGGGGCTGACTCGCTGGCCGACTGGTCCGACAGGCTCAGGTGGAGCTCAGCGGGGGGGTCGCCGCTGGGCAGACTGGGGGGCTGCTCAGTCTCCAGCTGGGTGTCTGGGGTCAGGGCTTCGGTCTTGCCCTCCCCGTGGGAGCCCTCAGCCTCCTTCTGCTTCTGGAGCTGCTCTTTCTGCAGACTGCGCTGCTTCTTCCGGAACTTGGCCCTGCGGTTCTTGAACCACACCTGGGGACAGGAGAGGAGCAATCGGAGGTGGAGAGGAAAGAAGAAGTAGGGTTGTTGTGGAGCAGGGTGCTCGGGGAGAGGCTGTATATGGCAACGCTGCTCCCCCCCCCAGGAATCACACCCCCTCTCTCCCTTCCAGAACTCCCCTCCTGTCACTGCAGGCTGTACACCTGGGCATGAGGGACACAGTGCTGGCTGCTGGACAGGGGGCAGGTGTTTGTCTGCAAGGCCTGGTTAGGGGAGCTGGGCCCTACCTGCACCCGGGCCTCAGGGAGGTTGGTGCACATGGCCAGCCTCTCGCGCATCACCACATCCGGGTAGTGAGTCTTCTGGAAGGTCTTTTCCAGGGCCTCGAGCTGCTGAGCCGTGAATGCCGTGCGGCTGCGACGCTGTTTGCGGTGCTGGGAGCCATAGCGGGCCTCCAAGATGATGTCTTGAAATGTACAGCCGTTGGAGGGCAAGGAGAGGGGGCCCATTTAATTATGGGAAATAGGTTCAAATGTGATCCTGCTCTGACCCACTGTGGACACCCAGGCTGCTCCCAGAGCTGGCCTCTGGCCCTTTGCCCCTGGAAGTCACCCGTCCCCTCTCCATACGGCTGGATTTTCAAGAACTCCCCACCCCTCGATCCACTATCAGGACCACAGAGGTCTAACTTGGCTTCGTGAATGGCCGTCAGGCATGCGATGGTGGGGGTCTTCCCTATTTGGCATTGCGGGTGGGGAGGTGGGTATTGCCCTGAGGTCCATAAAGTCCCAGGATACTGTGAATATAATATTCTGAGACCACATGGTGCTAATGAGCCGTAAGTCGAGTCTCAAAGGTTCTAACACCCTGCAGCCCTCCGATGCTGGATACTAAGACTTCTTTACCATCAGAACCCTGGTCCCGACCTTGAGAAGCCAGCCTGGGGTGCTCATCTCCTAGTCTCCTAGTTAGGGGAGTCTGTGCAGAGAGAATTCACCAGCACGAGACTCTGTCCTCTGTGTGTAAATCTCATCACCCCAGTTTTCCTACGAGTCTCTCATGGAGGCTCCTGCTCTGACGTTTCCTGCACAAAAAGCCTGGCTCTGGCAGGGCCCTCAGGTCTCAGGGAAGGCTTGTTGAACTCAGTCTGGACCCTTTCAGCTGCCTCCCCAAGGACAGAAGGACAAAGAGACCAGGCACCAACTACCCCAGGCCTGGAGGGGAGATGGGGCTGGTGGACCACGGCTTCCACGTCCTGCCCACGTGCCTGGTCGTGGAAAAGCACCCAGGATAGCGTCTGCCTCGGGCTGGCATCCACCTCTAGCCCCTCTGCCTGACTAGTCCCTGCACAATGGATGGTCACCTCACTCCACGCTGCCTCCCGCCACCTCCCACATGGATCCTGCCCCGTCTGTGCTGAGAGGAACCCAAGTTCTCAGAGGTCTCAGCCTCTGCACAGGGCTGCCAGAGTCCTTCCCCTGCACTGTGGGATTGCGGAGTCATCCACAATACCCTAAATGGGAAGAAAGAGGCAACGGGTCTCCAGGGAGCCCCAGACTTTGGGATACTCCTTCCGTTTAAAGAGGGAGCCCTGAATCCCTCACGAACTGGCCTTAATCCCAGCCCCAATCCCTGAGCTCATGCTGGTCACCCTGAGGCAGGGGAAGGAGGGGGGCCACTCAGGCAGCCCCAGCCTGTTTGGGGGAACAACAGCTCAGCATCCCACTGCTGGCTCCAGGGACTGCAAGCAGGGGTGGTCGCAGGAAGGCCGGGCTTTCTGTATCACGCCCAGAACGTCTGCCGGAAGGCGAGGCCTCCGTACAAACGCTCACCTGGAGCACATGGCCTTCTCAAGAATTAGAGAAATGGGGTGTCAGCTGAATACCCCAGTTCCTCTGCCCCACCGGCAGACACAAGCCTCTGTTCCTGACTCCTTCTCTCTGTGCTCTGGTCCTTGGTCCTGGAACACTGTCAGGAGCTGACGTCACCACCAGGTCAGGCACAGGGAATTCACTCCAAAGCAGGGAAGTAGCCATAGCTGGGGCAGGACTGCATCCACCGTCCCCACACTGGAGACTAACGCCCACACACTGATCTGGAGCTTTTATGCACTGAGTCCTGCCAGAGGCCTGGCAGCGTCTAAACGAGTGGTGGGACTGGCCACGCCCTACCTGCCAGGCTGGGTCCTCAGATCCCACATCACCTCTGTGCCTTTGCTCATGCTGGTCCCTGCTCCTTGCCATGCCTTTTTAAGGCCCGGTTCCTGCCCCGCAGCCTGCAGAAAGCCGCCCCCCCTCACTACACCAGCGGATCCTGCTTCTCTGAGCTGCTCCATCATTTGACCCTGAACACATTCCTCCTTCCATGCTGTCTCATGGGTCTGTGGGCCCCAGTTCTCCCTAGGAGTGCCCTGAAGTCGTCTGAGGACTGCCTGGCACAGGGCTGGGCCCACACGGGTTTACCGGCTTGGCCTGGGACAGGATGAAGTGTGTGGCATCACCTCCCAGGAAATCAAGCTCCCCACATTGAATCTTTCTCACACCCCTGAGGGGCTGGCAGAACAGGGCAATAACCAATTGACCCAGGAGTGGGGGGACCAGGCTGCAGCTCCCTCATGGGTCCCAACCTTGGGCTTTGGGTATTAATGACTTCTGAGCACCTGTGAGGCTCTGCTGAATACTTCCCATGTGTTACCGCAAATAACCTCCCAACCATCCTATGGGATGGGCACTGCCATTGTCTCCTTTTTATAAAAGGGGAAACTGAGGCTCAGAGAAAAAAGAGGTGAGTGGGCAGACCCTGCGCTGGTCACAAGCCTGTGACTTCAGAGGTCATAGTTTTAGCTATAATGTCATGCCCCAACCTCACTTCCACCCAGATTTAACTTCTCTGCACCTCAGTTTCCTTAAAATGTCCCTACAATGGAGATAACAGCCTCCCCTCATCGGAACTGAATGGTGCCCATGGAAAGAGAGAGCCTTGCGCAGCGCCTGGCCCGTAGCTAGTGTTCAAAACATGGGAACCGCGATTATTTACAATTCCCTGTGCCTGAAACCTCCTCCCCTGGGCATTCCAGGCCCCTTGCAGCTACTTCCCAGCTATAGTACTTGGGACTAGTCCCTCACTCTCCCTCCTCAGTTTCTTCATCTGTGAGATGGGGCTAACGAATACCTCCCTTCCAGGCTTCGTGAGAATGTGAAGGCACAGGGGAAGCTCCGGTCCCCTGAACAGGGCTGGCAAACAAGGGGTGCTCCAGACGTACATGCATAGATTTCGAATTGACATTTTTCTGTGTTGCTAAGTGACCTGAGTCTTTCTGAGCTGCCCAGAACAAGCCTGGCTAGTGCCCCCTCCCCTCTGCCTTCCAGAGCCTCCTCCCCCAGGCCGCCCCTCCTCCCCAGCCCCCAAAGTCCTGTTCCCATGGTGCCATCCCCACGGCCCTTACCAGCCAGGCGCTCAGCCAGCGTGAGCGCGTGCACCGAAGGCCGGTAGTCGGGGGCGTGCTGGGCCTGCTGGGCTGCCTGCTGGTGCAGGTTGTACATGGCGCTGAGCGAGTTCATGGCGTGCAGCGAGTAGCCGTTCACCCCGTAGTGCTGCATGGCGGCATCCGCCTGCTGACAGGGAAGAGGGAGAAGGACATGAGGCAGGGCTGTCAGACTCTACCCCGGGGGAGACCCACCCCAGTCCAGACCCCGGATGTCCACCTTCTGATGGGGCAGAAGCTCCCCCACCGGGAAGTGACCTGTCTTGCCCATGGCTTAGAGTGTGAGGGCCCTGCAGAGTCCTTCACCCGCCCACTCATTCTTTGATTCACTCAGCAGGACCGGCGTAGGGTTTAAGGCTCTGGGCTCTAGATCAGACTGCCTGGGCTGGAATCTCAACTCCCCCACTCAGGAGTTTTGTGGCTTTGGGCACATCACTTAACTTCCCTGACCCTCAGTTTCTGCAAAAGAGAGTTAATAATAGTACCTATTTCTTGGGATTGTTGCAAGGATTAAGAGAGGCCTTTGCAATTGGGCCTGGCGCACCATATCTGTTCAAAGGTGTTAGTCATTGTGATTTACAAGCCCATTTGCTGCTTTATGCAATCATCTCTTCCTTCAATTACCCAGGCACTCCCCCATTTGTACATTCCTGATTCACTCACACACTTATTAATCAACAAAGACCCATTGAGGACCTCCTGGAGCCAAGTCCAGAGCTGGAGTCCCCATTGAGGCATTCGCTGTGATGAGACAATGGATTAAAACCCTGATGTCCTGCACAGACGTAAGAGTACTATTGTTATGACTGTTACACATTCCCTGCCATTACCTCGCCAAGAAGCAAGCAGGCCAAGAACAATGAACCCTATTTACAGATGAGTCCACCAAGGCTTAAAGAAAGAACAGTGACACGCTGAGGCCACACAGCCAATCCAGGGCCCCACGTTGCCGCAGCCTCGACAGTCCTCCTCTGTGCACTCACTCTGCACCAGCATGAAATGCCGTTTTGGGAATGTGACCCCGTGTCTGCAGTCTGCCAAAGATACAAAGATGTTTCCTATATCCCAGGTGTGGGAGGTGGAAGGGGAAGGCTGCGGCAATGGCAGGTCCATTTGATGGGAGGGAGACACATCCAGGTGTCTCAGCTCCCCACTCTCACCAAAACAGACACAGACTATACACAAGCAAACATCCAGGGCACGCACACAAACACACAGGTGCAGACAAGCACACACACGTTTCATGCACAAACACATGTACACAGACGTCCTTGGCGAGGCAGTCACAGAAGCTGCCTTATTCACACACACAGATTCGACGTCATTTTCCCCACAGCTCCACACACAGGCATTCTTACAGGTATCTATTCTTGCTGCAGATACATCGACACACAAACATGACACTGCCGCACATTCGTATATTACACATATTCATTCAACACACATTTTAAGCACCCATCTACTCAATACCAAAGTCCCTAACTTCATGGAATTTACATTCCTGGATGGGGGGGACGTATAACAGCAAATAAAAATACATGTAATAACGTCAGACAGGAATAAGTGATCTGAGAAAAATAAGGCATGGGAGGAGAATGACAAAGGGGAAAGGAGAGATCATTCTGGAATGTGTGGTCAGAAAAGGGCTCTTGATACTTGAGCAGAAACTTGAACTTAGCCCCGTGAAGCTCTGGGGGAAAGCTTTTCCAGGCAGAAGGAACAGCAAGGACAAAGGCCCTGTGGCACGAACAAGCTTATGTATATGGAACAGCAAGAAACCCAGGGTGGCTGGAGCCCAGAGGGTGGGAGCAGGTGGAGGAGGCGAAGCTGGAGACCGGGGAGGAGGCAGGTGCCAGAGGAGGAGCTTGGGTTTTACCCTGAGTGTGATGGGAAGCCCCTGGAGGGTCTTGAATGGGGGAGTAACATGATAGGATTTGTTGTTAAAAGCTCACTTTGGCTGCTATCCAGAGAACAGACTGCAGAGGGACCAGAAGAAAAGCAGAGAGACCAGGCCACCGGGCCACTGCAGGCATCCAGGCTGGTGACCATGCTGCCTTCACCAGGGTGGGAGGAGGTGGTGAGCAGCAGTCAGATTCTAGACATGGTACGAAGGTAGCTTCAACATGACTGTTGACAGGTTAGTTATAAGATGTGAGGAGAAGAGGCAAAAACAAGGATAACTTGAGTTTTTGGCTTGAGCAGCTGAGTGGAGATGGGACTTTTCCTGAATGAGGAGCATTGGGTTGGAGAAGTGGGTCTGGGGAGGGAGAGAATGGAAATCATGTTTGGGGGACGTGGCAAAAGTGAAATATGAATGCAACTTCCAAGTATGAATGTCGAACTGCCAGTGGGATATGGAAGTCTGGAGCTGAGGGCTACATTTACAGATTTCTGAATCAGCACTCACATATTAACACCTTCCAACAACACTCACTCACAGAAACCCACTCTGTGCAAAACAGCCATGACTCCAAAGGCAGAAACCTAAGAGGAAAGAATGCTAAACATGGTGATAAAAAAGTGTTTAAACATCAGTATGGCAGAAGACCATAAATAAAGAGAAAAGGCAAACAATAAATCTGGAAAAATATTTACCATATACTGCATATCACATAGCAAAATTGATTTAAAAAAATAAATAGTACAAATAAAAATAAAAGAGAAGCTGGATGTGGTGGTGCATGCCTGTAGTCCCAGCTACTCGGGAGTCTGAGGCAGGAGGATCTCGCTTGAGCCCAGGAGGCCAGCCTGGGCAACACAGTGAGACCCTATCTCTTAAAAAAAAAAAAAGTGGTCACCTTAATAAAACATGAGTTAAGTACGTGAAGAAACAACTCCTTAAGGAAGAAACACAAATAGCTAACTGACATATGACAAAAGGTCAGCCTTATTTATAACCAAAGAAATAAAAATAGAAACAGTGAGATATCATTTTTTACCAAGCAGATTAGCAAATATGAAGAAAAATTATTACGTGGGGTTATCTAGGGGAGTAGGAAATGTCCCTCTCCTGCCTCACTGACGAAAGAGCTCTTTATTCCTTGCATCAAAAGCCTTTAGAGAGTATATCGTCTTTGACTCAACAATTTCATTTCTAGAAATTTATCCTTCAAGTATGCAGAGATATGTGCCCAGACACATTGATCACAGTACTGCTTATGATGGCAAACAATTAGGAACTGAACTGTCCATCGAGAGAGGACGAGTTCAGTAAACAAGGGGACAGGCATGCCCACAACGGAACACAGTGCCACAGTTTAAAACGATGATGCGCGATCTGTACGTGCTAATGTTCACAATCTATTGTTGAGTGGAAGAAACAGGTAACAAAACAGTATGCATGATGGGATCCCATTTTTGTAATGTATGTATAAATTATGCATAGAAAAAGAGTCTGGGAGGCTATGCCCCAAAATGTTAACAGAGGTTATCTCTGGGAGATAGCAAAAAGGATTACAGGTGCTTTTCACATTTATATTCCTTCTTTCTTTGGGAGGAGGGGGTGTTGAATGTTGGGAAGCGGGTATCCATGTGTTCCAGTGCATGTGGGGATGCAGCCAGGCTCCAAAAAGGTGTCACAAGCTCCAGGTGGCGAAGGGAGAACAGAATTGAGAAGTAATGTTATCCCTCTCCTCCCCAACCCTGTGGCTGGAATGTTCCTCTCCCACCAAACTCAGTAGCTTTGTTGCTTTAAAACTCACTGCTATTAATGTGGTAAGTGACATTTTAATTGACTTAATTATTGCTGATCTCACAGTTTTTAATGCACAACATGTCTTTATTAACTGAAGCCAGGAACTGAAGCCAGCCCTGACCACAGGGTCTTGCAAAGCAGCAGGGCTCGGGAGATACGGATCAGATGAATGAACTAATAATAACAGCTATTTATGAAGTGCCTCTCATACATAAGACATCTCCATCAATCCTCCCAACACCGCAGGAGGTAGGGACTCTTCTATCCCCATCTTACAGATTCGGAAATGGAAGGTGAGAAAGATTGGATAATTTGCTAAAGGCCATGCAGCTAGGAAGTGGTGGAACAGGTTTCCACAGGTGAAGTTCTGCCCACCAGCTAGTGTTTCCCAACCCCAGTCAGGTAAGATATTACCCAGCATATTCTGCTCTCTGAGTTGTGTCATCTCTGATTCGATCCAAGGCAATAGGAGGACAGCAAAGAAAAAGCACATTCCACCTGGCATGCATGCCTGTGTGCATGTGTGTGCATGTGTGTGTGAGCTGTGAGAGGAGGCTGCGCGTGAACCCAAATCTTCCAAGCTGAGCTCCTCTCGCCCCAGCCTCATCTCCTCTTCCTCACTGCAGCTGGACATCAGGGCCCTGGGTCTCCTCTGAGGCCGCAGAGGGACCCTTGTCTGTAGATGCCACTTACCATCCAAGCTGCACACATGTGGTAC
>RJWJ010007551.1:32390-57246 GCA_004363605.1 Indri indri | reverse complement strand
GCCAGCTCATCTCAGCAGGGGTCTGGGGAAGAAAGGTGCTATTATATTCCTATACAGCCATGTATTGACCCTCTGGCCCTATCTTCCCCACGTAGCCTCTCTTGTGTAGAAGTGCTGGGCATTTTTATGCTGGTAACAGAAAGGAGGCCATGTCCAAGACCAACAGACTCCCCAGAGAAAACCTTACATGAGTTTTTTAAAAAATTGAAGTAAAATTCCAAACATAAAATTAACTGTTTAAAAGGGAACAATTCAGTGGCATTTAGTACATTCACAATGTGTGTGACTGCCACCTCTATCTAGTTCCAAAGCATCTCCATCACTCCGGAATAAAATCCTGTGCCCATTATGTAGCCGTTCCCCATTCTCCTTCTCCCCAGCCCCTGGCAATCACCAATATGATTTCTGTCTGTGTGGATTTGCCTGTTCTGGACAGTTTATATAAATAGAATCATGACATGTGGCCTTTTGGGTCTGGTTACTTTCACTTAGCATAATTATTTCAAGGCCCATCCACGTTGTAGCATTATCAGTACTTCATTTATGGGTGAATAACATTCCATTGTATGTAAATACCACTTTTCGTTCATCCATTCGTCTGTTTATGAACATTTGGGCTTTTCCACCCTTTGGCTATTTTGAATAGTGCTGCTATGAGTATTTGAGCACAAACATTTGTTTGAATACCTATATTCAGTTATTATTATTATTTTTTTTTTGAGACAGAGTCTCACTCTCTTGCCTGGGGCGAGTGCCATGGCGTCAGCCTAGCTCACAGCAACCTCAAACTCCTGGGCTCGAGCAATCCTACTGTCTCAGCCTCCCGAGTAGCTGGGACTACAGGCATGCGCCACCATGCCCGGCTGATTTTTTCTATATACATTTTTAGCTGTCCAATTAATTTTCTTTCTATTTTTGGTAGAGATGGGGTCTCACTCTTGCTCAGGCTGGTCTCGAACTCCTGAGCTCAGAACGATCCGCCCACCTCGGCCTCCCAGAGTGCTAGGATTACAGGCGTGAGCCACCGCGCCCGGCCCAGTTATTTTTGGTATATACGTATGAGTTGGAATTGCTGGGTTTAAGGCTAATCTAATGTTTAACTTTCTGAGGAATCTACATGCTTTTAGGTCAGGGGTTTTCACACTCCAGCCTGACGCTGCTAGAGGTCTGAGGACACCGTGACTGCTCAGGTGGGGGTGAGAGATGGCTCCCAGGTGCTAGCTCAGGCAACCGGAACAATGGGTGAATGGTGGTGCAGTCCCTGTGAGGCGCACACGTAGGGTGGGAGATGAGTTCCATTGGGACTCGCGGGATTCAGAGTGCCAGTTGGACGCCCACACGGACATGGCTGGGGGAAGGGATAGGTATGCTCACCTGCAACATCAGGGAGAGGTCAGGGCCAGGGACTGAAGTCGGTCTCAGCAACAGGTCACGCTATCGCATGTGCCTTACCTTATTGAGCACTTACCATTTCACCAGGCACCGTTACTAGCACTTTTCATTGTTCAGTCATCCCCACAACCCTATGAGACTCTGTGAAAAGCCTCATTTTCCAGAAAAGGAAAGAAGTTCTGGGCTCTCTCAGCACTTCTTATATTCCACAAACACAGAGCTCCTTGGTTTATCACCATGATGTTTCTGGCTGCTCTCCTGGATGGCAGGGCTGGTCTCTCCTATCTGCTCCCCTGGGCCTGATGCAGGGGCTGCCATGCTTGGCCAGGGGGTGCGCAGGGTGAGTGGGCTTCCTGCATTAGTGCTTTATAGTGAGCAGAGAAGAAGACATAAAGTAGCACCTGGGTAAAACCAAACATTTAAAGGGCAGGTGGAAAAAGGTGTAATGAATAAAAGAGAACAAGAAAAATGCTCAAAGGGGTAAGAGAGAAGCAGAGTGAACCCAGGAGGGGGTATTTTCAGGTGAGTTAACCCATCCCAAGAACATATGGACATTTGGACGCAAGTTCCTAGGGCAGTGGAGGCCGTATCTGATATGAACAATACCACGACCAGCCCTGTGTTGAACACATGTGGGCTGCATACATGAGGCATGGATGACCTCCCCGTGAACAGGAGGGGAGCCTGGAGAAGGATCAGTTGGCCTGGGCAGCTTCTGGCCTGGTTTCTCCTGCTTTGTCCGCCCTCCCTCCTCCCACTCATATCCCGTAGTGGTGGACAGTAGCCAACTCCTCTTGCAGGCAAATTACCAATGGGATGGCAGATGATTAACACATAGACAGCACATTCATTTATTCCCTTGGAAAGAATTAATTACAATCATCAAAAGTAGACAGAAAGAATGTCAGCGTGCCCCCCCACAGAGTGGGCAAAGCCAGGACAGGGGAGAGGTGTAGACTCACAGGGCCCAGGAATCACAGAAGAAAAGCACCTTATCCAGGAAGAAAACTGCATGAGGTCTCATTAATACCGTTAAAATTCAAGGCTGACAAGTGAAGGCTCCTCCGTAATTGCCTGTGGCCGAGCTGGAGACTGAGCCGTTTGAAGGAGCCGCGTCTCCTCCTGCCTCAGCTTGCTGGTGACCTGCTCTGCCCCACTCCCCGCCTGCCCCCTCCAGGCTCCATTGCTGCCCGGGGACGACATGGGTCTGGTGGCCAGCAGCCTGTCAGAAACACAGCTGCCGAGAGGCAAGGGCCTCTGGGGAGTCCAGGCACGAAGTGGGTGCCAAGGTCATAGGCGGACGGGCGTCCATGTTTTCACTGTTTTTCTCTGTCCTCAGCTGTGGGTGTCTGTGCATGTGCAGTGACTCAAGCCTGTGATCCCAGAGGCTGGTGCTCTCTGTCTGTCTGTCTGCTAGTGGGTCTCTGGCTGTCTGTCTCTGTGTGGTTGTCCTAAGCTGTGCTCTATATACAGACCATCTCTGCTCGTTCTCTTTGCATCTGTCACTGCTCTATTTAGAGTTTCTCCTCTATATTTATCCCAGCTCTCCTTCCCTCCCATTGTCTCCCTGCGGTCAGTGCCTGCCTCTACGGGGACTTGGCATTGACTCCTGCGTCTTCCAGGCAAGCAGCATATGGGCTGAACGTGCCCAAACACCTTCCCTCTGACAGTCCACATGCTGCAGGTCTTGTGACACTCAGTGGGCTAAGGACCGTTATTCCCCACAGGTCTCTGGAGCTGGAAAACTCGCCTAAGGGCAGCAAAAGCTGCCAAGGCCAGCGCCCACCCCCCAGAGTGTGAGCCAGCACCTCCTGGTTTCCAGAGCCCTCCCCTCCCCCGCTCAGCACTGCCGTCTTGGGCAACCACACACAGTTACAGGCCCACGGGCAGGCGCAGCTCTCCGAGGGGGACTTTACAGGTAAATTTCCCAGTTCATCCTCAGAATGTGCCATGGAGGTAGGTAGTTCTGACGTACGCATTTTTACAAATGAGAAAACAAGGCTCAGGGAGGTAGGGTAACTTACCCGAGGACACAGAGTTAGAACACAGTGCTCCAGGCTCAGCATCCCCACTCAAGCCACTTTGCAACGCTGCCTCAGTGTGCTGAAGTGTGGGCCACAAACGTGTGTAAGCCACACACTGGTGTGTACGTGCATCTTGTGAGCACCTGTGAGGTTTGTGTGTGCGCATGGGGGTTCTATACATGCATGCTGCTCTTGTGTTTTAAGATCTGACTCCTCTTTTTAGGGAGCCCCTGAGGGCAATGTAAAGAGCCCCTTTCAGTTTTTGCTGAAGATGTAACAAAATGGCATCTCTGAGCCAAAGGACATGCCAGGTGAAAGGCCCCTCCCGGGGTGGAGCACACTCCCTCCTGCCTTGGCTGGGCTGCACCACAGACATGCGCACACACACACACACACACACACACACACACACGCACGCATGGTGATGGGGCTGGGCCTGCCAGACACGGTTGTGCTTAGCCTCAAAGACTCCCCTCTTGTCCTCCAATGCCCTGAGGCTGTCTGCAGGGGTGTGCAGCCATGGGAGCCATGGGTCTCATGTGTAGAGACCCCAGGCTGCCCATTTTAGCCCATCAGGGATCTACTTAGAAGGCCAGTGTTTTCTTCCAGGGTTTTGGTGGGTGACACAGGTCATCTTGTCCACAGAGTGGCTGCCCCAGTGCGAGGAGGGTCTCCTCCTGCTTCATACCTCCTTCCCCTCATCAGACAGGAGGTCGTTGTTCAATGTGCACTGACCTGGGGCCGCCTGGGCATTTGGTGAAGCCCAAGCCTCAGGGTGCCCAGCCGGGTGATTTTCAAACTGTATACTTGAGACTGTCAGTCTCTCTAACAGGTGCCTCAGTGATCGCTCAGAGCTAGGGGGAGGAGGGTAGGTGGTTACGATACTCACGGGGCAGGAGTCTGTTTATTCCCCTCTGACCAGGGCAGCCCTGATTTTCTGTGCTGTATAAACTGGGCTTTCTTATAAGAGCTCAGTTGGGTCAACACCCAGGCATGTGACAAACTTTTATTTGTCTTCCTAAAAAGGGCTCCAAACCCTTCCTCACTCACTCCTCCCTCTTACTATGACTCTTAGGTAGGGACAGGCAGGCATTCAGCTCCTCAAAATGCCCCTTCCTGCCTAGCAGGAGAAGGGACCACCAGCAGGCTGGGAGGGATGTTTGGGGGAATGGAGGGGGAGGCATGGGCAACTCTCACACGACTTTCCCTGTCTCCACCGTGATCTGGGCTCCCATTTCATCACAGGTGACTTGGCCAAGACATGTGGGTCCCTGAGCAGCTGGGTGTGAGGTCAGCTCATTCTGACCTCAGAGGAAGGGTGCTGGGCCATGCTGCTTTCAGAGCTGATTTATGGAGATTCAGCAGGTACCCAGGGCGGGCAGGGGGTGGGGGTGGGGGTTTGGGAACATCTCATCCTCCACCTGTGCAGTAGCTCCTTCCAGTGCCCTGAGCCCTGAACCCCCGAGGTGGTGGAGCTCCCAGCCAGGAGGGGTGGTGGAGCCTGTGTTCTCCCACAGCTGACCCCTAGTGGAGAGTCTGTGAACGGTGCCCCCAGCCCTCAGGTGATCAGCATCTCTCAGCTCCCAGAGGGCATCTCCAGTGGGCTCACCACCATATTGTACACACAGGACAGTGTGGCCCCAGGGTGACTGAAGGGCTGCTCCATGGCTGCCAACTTGGCCTCCGAGTGGGAGAGATCTCCCCTCCCCCGTTTGCTAACCTGCGCCAGCTGCTTGGGGCTGGGGCTTCTCTACACGGCAAAGGGCTTTCCCAAGCCCTGCTCAAGGTGCCTCTTCTGTGGCTGAGGCCTGATCTCGGTTTTATTCCCCATCCCTCCTTCAGCCTAGCTCCTTTTCGGGGAGAAGATCCCAAGAGGAGCCATAGCTTTGGTGTATATCTGCATAGCTGGGATACCTGCCGCTGAGTAATTATAAGCTGATTGCTCACCAGGTCTCCCGAGTGTTTGATGCCAGAAAGAGCTGTGAGAACCGATTTGTGCTTTGCATTTCTCCAAAGCAGTGTTTAGGTAACTGTCACTAATGAAACAACATGAAATGGCGCTCACGCTTTTCATCCAGGAGATGGTGCCAGGGTGGTTTGTCCCTGGTTTGGAGAAAGGCTCACTTGCGTGTGTGGCCCATGGCATGACCTGAGTCCTGTCCACGGGGCAGCAGAAGCTTTAGGTCCTGCAGGGAAGCCTGAGCCAGCAGGCCTGGAGGCAGGATGGACAGAGGAGCTCCTGAAAATCATTGAGCCCTTTGTGCTGGGGACTTGCCCAGCCTGAGCAGGAGGCTCTCAACTTGGCACCCCCCAGGAAAATGTTAGTATTCTTGGTCTTACGGTATTTCACAACAGAACTCCTAACTTCCACATTCTAGGTTTCTGAGTTCAGGTCAAGAGTGGAGAAGATTCCCTATGGTCTCGATGTAGACAGCATTCCCAAGAGACCTTCCATGGACAGCTGGGGAATTCTCATCCTAGCACTGAACCCTTGGCAAAGTGAAGGAGAGGCCCCTAAACAGTTAAGAAGAGTGTCCTTATGGACGACGATCTTGTGAGGGGAGTTAAGTCCTACTGTGTATAGGGATTTCAGGGACCAGTACAGTATGGGGTCTGGAAACTAGTCCTGTCCTGAAGGTCCAGCTGTACCTGAAGAAGAGGAGACTCCAGGGACAGGGGAAAGCTGTCACATCTGAAGGACTGTCCCACACCTTTTTCTTCCAACTCCAGAAGAGAGACCAGGGCTGGTAGAAGCAATTTCTATATGAGCCCAGAGTGTACTCAACAGCAGAGAGAATCTTGTAGGAATGAGACCCTGCACGTCTGGGTCTCTGAGCCAGACAGGAATTGGGACCCAATGGACCCCAATGTCTGTCCATCTCCCAAGTTCTGAGCCTCTAAGCACAGGCTGCCCTGTTCCTATGGAGACATTGAGCAAGCAAATGCTTTCCTTTTGCATCTTTTGCATGGAGGACTAGCTGCATACTCACAGCCGGAGATGATTCTGGGACGAGGAGGACCTACAGAGTGCAGCAAGTGTCACCTTTAGGGTAAAACTGGCCACCCAGGGAGCAAATGGATTTGTGCCTGAGCATATTACTGCCCAGGACAGATTACGTTTTGTTAAGGAATAAAAGCAGAATGGATAATGCATAGGTAACCAACAGTGTTTGCCAGTCCTTGAAGCTCATCTATTCCAAATCCCCATTCCAAGCAAACTGAGGTCAATAAAGAGTTACATAGCCAAACAGTGTTAGACTTTGGGCTAGAACTCAGAACTCTGGACTCTCAGGACAAGGTTGTTTTATTGTACTTCAATAATACTTCCTAAATATGCACAGGATTGGATAATTAGCAGAATATTGGGGGAGGGGGTAAAAAGAGAAATCAAGAATTGTTCCAAAATGTTCAGCCCTAAAGAGAGGAAGAAGGTACAGAATTAGGGAAGAGATGAGCGGTGACTAAGTTAAGTTGTGTGTGCCTGTGCGCGTGTGGTAGATAGCGGGGAGATACACTGGGAGTGAGGGGCTGGCGGCATGAGGAGGTGCAAGGTGCAGAATTGCAGCCTAACAGACAAGTCTGGATGACACACAAGCCTTGGGATGCCTGCCAAGGGCAGCGGTGCTAAAGCCACGGGAGTTATCAGGTCTGCAGGAGGCAGTGCCGGAGAGGAGCGGAGGGTGAGTTCTGAGCACATCCGCGTACCCCTCCATGGAGGGGAAGGTGTGGCCAGGAGGAAGGAGGGGCGTCAGGATGGCGGAGAATCCCTGAAACCAGGAAGGGAAACTTCTGTGGTCACCTGTGTCAGCAGGGCCGGGCAGAGGAGAGAGGCACTGGAGGTCAGCCTGAGCATCCCCCTCTCCAGGGAAGTGTCCCTGGAGGGCAGCCACAGGCAGTCTGCAGAGAGGACAGGGAGTGGCTGCTGGGGACATGAGAAAGGCCCCCTTGGGAGTGAGGGGAAGGAGAGAGTAGGCTGGCGATGTGAGGGGTAGAAGGGCCAAGGGAAGGGCCATTTTACAAGCCTGAGGACAACCGGACAGAACGGTAGGCTGGGGTTTGGGATGCAGAAGTGAGCAAAGGGACTGAGGAGGGTGGCAGGGCGCAGGACAGGCCCTGGCATGAGCCGAGGAGAGGGTGGTGTGTGGTCTTCAGCCCTGGGCCCGGGTGAGGGGCCAGGAGAGCAGGGAGCGTGAGTGCCGGCCCGTGGGCGAGCCTGCACGTGTGTGCGTGCACCTGTCTGACTTCCTGTGTGCTGCTGTGCGCAAGCTGCGGGCTGAGCTGAAATGGGGTTGGCTGGGGGAATTGTTTGAGTGCTGTGTGTAGAGATGGAGTAACTAAAAAAAATAGTTTAAAACACAACTTGTGTGTGATCAAGTTGCCCTCAATCAGTTATGACAATGTTCGACCATTTTATAGGCTGCTATTGTGGAAAGATGTAGCCCAAGCGTCACTTGGGGCTTCCTAGTCCCTCAGAGACCTGGGTGAGCTGGGCCCAAGTCCACCTCAGTTGCACAGCGTGTGGGAGTCCAAAGCCTCTGCCTCCTGCCTGTTTGCTGATGTCTGGACACGTGCCGTTCAGGGCCCTCTCTGCCCTGATGCTGCTGTGTCGTCTCTCCAGCCACACAAAGCAACACAGAGCAAGCCTCTCCTCTGAGCTCTCCTGAGCCTCCCCGCCGACCCCCACCTGTGTCTCTGAGCAGCACAGGCTCCACTGAAGCGGTCACCAGGGAGTCAGGGCGGAGTCTACGTCAGGGCAAGGCCATAACCTCCAGGACCCTGCAGCTGCCTCTCTGACTGTCCCCTGTGAGCACAGGGCACCAGCTTCAGTGTGTCCCAGCCCCTCTCCGTCTGTCTCCTCCCAGCTCAGCCCCTCTGCCTTCGACCTCTCCCCCCTCTCCCCCCTCTCCCCGAGTCTTCCCCGGCAGGTACTCCTACCCTTGAAGGCTTGGCTCCTGCAGACATTATCAACAAATTCTCCCAAAAAAGGACAGCATGTTCCATCAGAAGAATTTCATTGAATAAATTTTTCACCACCCACTTGTTATTCATGTCTCAGGTTAGCTTCTTTTAAGCAGCGTTTGAGTCCTGCACTGAACTCTAATCACGTCTGCTGCATTCTCTGTCATTCATAGGTCCTGGATGACTCTCTGGGAAGCACGTTCACAGGACTGTGGCTCCCCAAACAGGTGACAGTGATGCTTCTTATTTACAGGAAGGCACTAGACCTGAGGCCAAGAGCCGGGACTATAGCTGCAGCTGTGCCATCAAACAGTTGGACTATAATCCCTCTCTAGGCCTCAGTTTCCTCATCTGTAAGGTGAGATTGGGCCAGTAACGCTGATCTGTTTCCAGGCTGCGGGCTTCCCGGCAGCGGCCTGAGTAGGAGCTCTGCGGCAGGTGCTGACCACCCTCACCTGCCCTCACTTACTGTGCTGGGCCCATCTCAGCCCTGGCGTGGCCGGCTTGTTCCAGCACAGCTATATCCTAGATCCTTAGATATGGCTCTGAAGGGCCTCCTACACTTTCAGGCCGTCGTGGCCTCCCCGATTGATGTGAGCACAGCTGCCTGAGCCAGCCTAGGACACTCCCTCAGCATTTTTCCTTTCTTGCTCTTTGTAACCCCAACTGTGGGCTTCCCCGGTCAATGGCAGCTCCGTTTCCCCTGGCTTGTCGCCCACACCCGAGCATCCCTGGGATGTACGCTGTGTTGACACTGGAGGGTTTGCTCACTCCTCTGGAGCTCAGCTTCAGCGTTAGGGCTGAGAGGCCCTCCTCAGAAGCCCTGGGGTCCCTGCGGCCCACAGGCCAAAACAGTATTGGATGCTAGTTACTAAGGAGCAGGGAAGTACCTGGTTCGTTAATTCATTTATTCAACAATCTCTTGTATAGTGGATGAGTTGGTGGCCCCATATGTCTAAGTCCTAACTTCTGGTATCTGTGATTGTGACTTTAATTGGAAAAAGGGTTTTCAAAGATGTAAACAAGTTAAGGATTTTGAGATGAGGAAAAGACATAGGGACAAGCAGAGGAGGCCATGAGAAGATGGAGTCAGAGACTGGAGTTATTGTATGTTGCTACAAACTGAAGAACACCTGCAGCCGCCAGAAGCTGGAAATGCAAGGAAGGATTCTCCCTGGGGCCTTCAGAGGGAGCGCAACCCTGCCGACACCTTGATTTCAGACTTCCAGCCTCCAGAACTGTGAGAGGGTAAATTGCTGTTATTCTAAGCCATCCAGTTTGTGGTACTGATAGTTGTTATGACAGCCACGGGAAACTAATACAACTCTCCCAGGGCTGTCTTTGTGCCAGGCCTTGTGCTGGCTACTGATGAGTCAAGTCATGGTCCCCACCACTGACAAGTTCAGAGTCTAGAGGTAACTGCAAGATGAGTTATTCATTCACTCAGTAAATATTTACTGCTCATCTACTGTATGAGCTGAGCAAAGCAGACAAAGTCTCTGGCCTCATAGAGCTTAACGATCAGGGTTATTAAAGTCGTGGAGTTTACATTTGGAGTTTACAATTGCGGAGTTTACAAGCCAGGCTTCAGATACATAATTGCAAGCAACAGAAGCATGTAACAGGCATAAAGATGATCAGTTCTGCTGAGGGCAGGGCAGGATGCATATTTTCAGGAGTGGTAGCAACTAGACTCCGATGTGCACTCCGTGGTTTACGAGGAGCTTTCACTGCATTCCTAGTTGGGAGTTCTCCAATTCACATGTGAGGAACCTAAGTCAGGCCCAAGTAGTGAAGCCAAGGCCACTCAGTCATTTAGCATTGTGCAGGTGTTTATTGGGCGCCTCCTAATCCGGGGATGTTTTCGGAGTTCCTCAGATTGATTCTGATCTAAGAGAGCCACTCTAAGTTCACATCCCAGGAACCTGCCCAAGTGCTCACATCCTCTGAGAGCTGCCCTTGGCCATTTCGTGTGAGATCCGTGGGTGCTCACAATTCATCTCTGTGGCAGGGTGAACAATGGCCTCCCCAAAATGTCCATGTCCTAATCCCTGGAACCTGTGAATGTGTAACCTTCATGGTAAAAGGGACTTTGCAGATGTGATTAAGTTAATGATGTTGAGATGGGGAGAGTATTCCGGATTATCCCAGTGAGCCCAATGTAACTGCAAGGATCCTTGTAAAAGGGAGGCCGGAAGGTCAGACAGAGATGATGCCAACCTGCTGGGCTTGAAGGTGGAGGAAGGGGCCACTAGCCAAGGAATGTAGGCAGCCTGTAGAAGCTGGAACAGGCAAGGACACAGATTCTCCCCTGCAGCCTCCAGAGGGAAGGCAGCCTGGCTTACACCTTGACCGTAGACTTCTGACTTCTAGAACTGTTAGATAATAAATTTTGTTGTTTTAGACCACTAAGTTTGTGGTAATTTTTTATAGCAATGGTGGGAAACTAATATAGTCTCTGACCAAATGGGTCTTCATTATAAGATCAGCTCTTTGAGGCTACACCCGTGACTTCTTAGGAATCAGGGACTTGACTTGCCAGTGCTTTGGCATTTTTGCATGAACTGGCCCTGAGAGAGGACATACCTTTGTCTCT
The DNA here is from genome assembly GCA_004363605.1 of Indri indri. Classification (NCBI taxonomy): domain Eukaryota; kingdom Metazoa; phylum Chordata; class Mammalia; order Primates; family Indriidae; genus Indri; species Indri indri. The sequence continues at coordinate 46,275 of RJWJ010007551.1, read as the reverse complement.
GGCATCATCACTTCCTGGATTTTCCTGGCAAGAGAAACCTCGACCTCATCTTGGGCGGCCTTTGGAAGACTAATCTAGCATCTCAACAATGGGAAATTCATCCAAGTGAGTAGGAAACAGACAGGCCCTGACTTTGACCTACAGCACCTGGATTTTAAATTTCGAAATCAGCAAATCCTGGCTTGTGGAGCTGTGGTGTGGGCAGAACCAGTTAAAGCGGTGGCTACTACGGGATTAGAAGAGCCATGTTTTTCTGTAAGGGGCAGGGGTCTCTGGCAGTGATGCGTAAGCATGAAAGACTTCTGGGACTGGCAACCCTAAAAGAGGAAATATGACCACGGTTATTGCATGTACTGCTATTGATAGCAATGATGACGGTAACTGTGATAATAAAAGAAGGAAGAGAGTAACAAATATGATTTATTGTGTTTATGATGTGCCAGGTACTCTCCTAAGTGTTTTGCACATACTTTTAAATTTTCACAAGAACCTATGTTTGCCTTTCTTATCCCTCTTTTGCAGATGAAAAACTATAGCACAGAGAGGTTAAGTAATTGCCTAAAAACAGAATTAGAAACCACAATTAAGTTAGTCTGATTCTAAGTAGTGTGCACTTGAATCAAAGGTAAAAATATTAATTTATGTCATCACAGATGCCAAAGCACTTTCTCATTCATGGTTTCATTTTGGTACCAGAGCAGCAGGCAGGGATTCTTATCGCCACTCTACAGATGAGGTCAAGAGACTAGTCCAGGGAGAAGTCAGCACTACCATCCCTGTTAAATGTCTATGTGGTATATGCACAGAGAGCACGGTTCCAATCTAGACTTATGGGAAGTAAATAGGATAATAGAAATGATTAGCATTTACTGGGCAATTACTACATACCCTCCAGGGATCATCACTTGCCTGTTCAGTCCTTACAACAATGCCATGAGGTTGACCACAGAGAGGTTAAGCAGATTGTTTCAGGTCACACAGCTATAATAGTTGGTGGCCAAGCCAGAGCTAGAAAAGTTCATGTACTCTTGGCTTGAGAGGAGCTCAGAGCTCAATGAAAATAGCTTCCTCACCACTTGCAGACCTCAATAAGATGCTGCTGTCCTGGGGCCCCTCTGGGCTTGGAGGGCACCTCTGAAAGGTAACAAGGGCTCACACTTGCTCAATACCCTCGAAGCACTTTCTCTGTATCACCCCAACTGAATTCTCATGCCAGGACCGTCTTGTCTCAGGCACTTAGGGTTTTAATCCTCTAGAATCACTATCCCCATCACTCAACAGGCATTTGTATAAAAAGACCGAGGGGTCTTTTTTGCTGTTAGTTGATATGGTCTAAGGCAAAAGCACTTCAGCTTTGTGTCTGAGGAAGAACCAGAACCAGTTTCCTTTGTCCCTGGGGTGATCCTTCTGCGCATCCACTGTTCTCTCATGTGAAAGCTCAGACGCCCCTACCTCCTGAGTGTGCCAGCTTCCCTTGGCCAGCTACCAAGCTCTGCCCATTTGTTCTCCCAACATGGTCCCTTAATTAAATCTTCAGGGCTTTTAATTTTCATGAACATGAATATGGAAAATGAAGGAGGCTGGGACAGAACCTGGTGTGGAAAGAGGCCGCCTGCAGCCCAGAGGGGAAGGTCAGGACTCAGACTCCCCCCCGGTGAGAAGCATGGCCGGGGGCCCACGAACACCATCTTGGCATTCATTGTGCATCCTGGACAGAGCCTTCAGGGAGGACGACTCTGAGGAGGTGTCCTCTGGTTTGACCTTAAAGCTGAGTCAAGAAAAACTCATTGTATCCAAAAAGGCAAGGGGGAAACTTACTGCTGTGACTGAGATGGCCGTCAGCAAAGGTCCTTCCTCCACTCTGGGCAACACACGGGGACAGCCATATGGCAGCCTTTTCGGCACTCTGTCCACCTGACCCTGATGTTAATACTTCAAATTTGTCCAGGAGATTCAGAACAGAATTTGTAAAGATGTGCCCCCCGCCCTTTTTCTGTCTTCTCCAGGGAGGGGAGCCCCCCACTGCTGCTTCTCTTCCGTCTACCAAGTGGAGAGGCTGCTGGGGAGGTTTGTCTGAAGCTCCACTGAACCTGAAAGCAAGCAGAACCCTGGGGGACTTTCTCTCCACATTTTACCCACATCGCTGCAATTCCTTTAACTCTCCACCTGCTGCTTCTTCTTCTGCAGGAACAAAACCTTCCAGCAGTTCTTATCCTGAGATTTAACAGAGTCACCACATTTTGCAGCTTCTTGGGCAGAAGAAGAGGCTAGAAACCCTGACAACGATCCCTTGGCTATATACAGTGTCTGATGTGCAAGACCGGTAGACGCATCAATGCCACCGTGGTGAAGGTCCTTGCCTACATGATGATTAATATGGCCATGAAGACAGCCCTAGCCTATAGGTCCAGACTCTAAAAATATCCGTCAGCCTAATGGCAGCCAACCTGAGAAAGGCAAAGTGTAAGCCTTCCTAGTGAGCTCCCCTGGGATGGGCTGAGCTGAGGGTGAATATTGTATGAAGAGTGGGAATTTCTCCCCTCTACTGTGGAAATGTGCCATTTTCTGAGGGGGTGCACTAGGTAACATTGCACTCTCATCCCCCAGTTGGCAAAAGTGCACATGAGTGGGGTTAGGGGACATTACGGGTTGAATTGTATCCCCCACCAAATTCATACGTTAAAGTCCTAACACCCAGTACTTCTGAATGTGACCATCTTTAGAGATGGGGTCTTTACAAAGGTAGTCAAGTTAACAAGTTCACTAGGATGGTTCTTATCCATTATGACTGGTATCCTTATATAAGGCGGAGAAATTTGGACACAGATCTACATAGCGGAAGACCAGGTGAGCTACGTGAGGGAAGACCAGAGATCTACATGGAGGGCAGACAGCCATCTACAAGACAAGGAGACAGGCCTTGGGCAGATCCTATCCTTGTGGCCCTCAGAAGGAACCGACTCTACTGACACCTCGATTTCAGATATCTAGCCTTCAGAACTGTGAGACAATAAGTTTCTGTTGGTTAATCCACCCAGTCTGTGGCACTTTGTTGGGGCATTTCTTGCAAACTAATACAGGGGACTTCTTTAGCCAAAAACCCCCACAGAAACAAAAACAACAAAAACCAACCAACCAACCAAACAAACAAATAAACCCCCAAAATACCTCCAGCTAAAATTTCAAGGCTTAGTGAATAAGTGGAGATGAGAAGTTCTTCCTGAGGGGCCCAGAAACCTCACCACACAGCTTCTCAGTCCTGTGCTGGTGACATTTCTAACTGTGAGTAAGAAGGCAAAGACAGTTTGCCAAATTAAATCAGAGGGCAAGAGCAGTTTCATCATTAATTTTTGAAAGTAATCTACAAGGCTCATTAAAAATCATGGCTTGTCTACAGTTCAGGGCTATGTTATGGAGTTCCATACCTGTCTTCCCCTTATGAAATAGGATTCAGATGGGCCAGGACTATATAATCTAAGTGGCACGAGAAGATCAGTATCTCTCACATTTATTAGATATCTATGAGGGACAAATACTTCATTATCTTGTTGAATTTCCCAAGTAACCCTGCCTAGCATGTTTTTTTATGCCTGTTTTGAGGTATCACTGAGAAGCAGAGGGCCTAAATAACTTACTGAATAGCTTACCCAGTTAGCTGTATACTGCAGGAATATTCCTCCAATAACACATATTCTTTTCCGAACAATAAATTTCCTTCCAATCACGTGTTTCCACTCTACTAGATATCGGAGATGTTGCCTTTGGTGTTCCTTGATGTGACCTTGGCCTAATTTAGGATAAGTGCTCATCTAGTTCTTAGTGATCTGGTGAACACTCTTCTGGCTCAATGTGGCAAATCTGCTCTTTGTGGAGCCTCTCCACCCCTCACTGCTCATTCCTGGGTACACTACCTCGCAGAGCACAGGAGGAGTAGCAAGGATGCCGATTGATGCCTCCCCTTATACTCCCTGGGTCTTAAGGAGAGCCCAGGGCTGGCTTCATTCTGGGTAGAATATATTCTGTTGGCATGTGAAGAATTTCTGAGAGTAAGCTGTACAGACACGGGCAATTTAGAAGCATATGGTAGAACGACAGCCTGTAGCTTGTCATGGTTTAATAAGCAAGTTTCACCTCTTATTTCCAGTTTGCTTCAATGCCAAGTAGCTGCATGAGTTTCCACATTCCTAGTCTTTAAAGGAAAATGAGCACTTTCCATAGGGATTTCAAGGACAAGCCCCTGAATTCAGGATGGGTTTGCTCTTTCCAAAGCAAAGAGGCCATCCTTATTCTGCTCTCACTGGGCTCCAGCCCCTGGGTCCTTTTATCCTGGCTTTATACCGAGTACGTGACAACACAATTCTTCCTTGTCTAACTGTGCAGCACTAACTTATATTTCTCTCCAAGGTTTTTTTCTTCATCATCCTGACCCCTATTGTAAGTTCCACTCCTGTTCTGGACCCTCCTCTCAAGACCTGAGACACCTGCACTCACTTGGTTGTCCCTTCTGCCACATTTACCTCTCACACCCAGAACGATGTTTTATTTATCACAAAGGGAGCGCGTGGGGCCCACTGGCCCCACCAGTGAACTGAACGCCTTCCCCATCACAGTGCCGCTTACTCTAGTCACCAAATTAACTCTCAGCTCACTTGGTTTCCTTGGTGCTTTTCAATTTAGTCTTCCAATTATTCACCTGACAGAGTACTTATCTCCCCTCCAAACTCTCTTTGTCTGCGGTGACACTGTCATCCTTGGAGCTTTGTTTTATAAATATCCATAATTTGGAGAATAAACTCGGCTCAACTACTTTGAGGTTACAGCTCCTAGGAGTGTAAACCATCCCCAGGCCTCTGTCAGCACACTCCTAGCAGTTTCCTCAAACCGTTCCTGCACCGATACCAGAGAGTCCTGTTACCTTCAGAATCCGTTAGCATTTTCTCTCCTTTGAGGACTCATTATAGGGTAGTGCAGTGTTTCTCAAACTTGAAGGAGCATCAGAACCGCCTGGAGGCTTTATTAAAACCAGATGGCTGGGCTCTGCCCTCAGAGATTTTCCTATAGCAGGTCTGGGGCGGGGCCTGGAAATTTACATTTCTGAGAGGCTCGTGGGTCATGTTGTTGCTGCTGGTCCAAGAACCATACTTTGAGAATGGCTGTAGTGGTGGATGCATAAAGCATTAATATTAATATTCTGCCTAATTTGAATGCAGGCTAATATTACAGTAAGACAAATGATCAAATTCATGTTGCTCTTTCTTTCACCAAATACTTACTGACCACTGACTGATCATGGCCAAGCTTTGGGGATGGAATGGGGAATAGAGTGGACCTGACTGCTGTCCTCCTACAGGAGGGGACAGACCAGCTCTGATGCTGCAGCGGGCTAAGAGCCACAGGAGGCGGAAGTACAGCTGCTCCTGAGGCTCGGGGCAGGGGTCCCAGCACAGCTGGTGTGTGTGTGAATAAGGTGGAAGGGAGGAGGCCTCCTGGAGGAAGCATGTCTATGCTAGATCTTGAAACGAGTAGGAGTGAGCCGAGGAAGTGAGGGAGGATTGTGTTCCAGGTGGAGAGGACAGTATGTCTGCAGATCTGGGGGATGGGGGCGTGGCATGGTGTGATATGGAAACTGGAAGCAGGCCAGTGCTCAGTGCGGGGGGTGTTTGTGAGGGAGGAGGAGGGGGCAGAGAGAGGCTGGAGGCCGGGCTGGCCACACCAGCAGGTGAGGCTGCAGCAGCAGCTCTCCAAGTGGTCCCTGGGCCTGCAGCATCAGCATCACCCGAGAACTTGTTGGAAATGCAATTCTGGGGGTGGGGCCCAACCTGCGTCTCACAAGCCCTCCAGGCAGAGGTCAGGAAAGGAAGTCATGGGAGGGTATGTGGATTTGATCCTGCAGCGCCCACAGCACAAAATCAGTTCTCAGTAAACACAGGGATAGTTCACTGAAGTAAGGCCTTGGGGTGGTATTTACAGGGGTGAGAGAGGAAGGTATGGGCTGAGCTTCTCTGTGACTTTTGAATTTATTTATCAATATGTACCTACGACAGAATCAGCTTAGCCAACTGTGCGGGAAGAAAGAGGGTGCTCTGGTTAGCGAAATGTTCTGGGCAGCTGATGTTGAGATGGAACATGCTCATGCTGTGAAAATGTCTGGGATCAGGGCCCTGCTTTTTGTTGTTGTTGTTATTGTTGCTGCTGTTAGGATTTACCTGCTCCCATTGCTCCCCTCTTCTGGCGGCTCTGATGGCAGAGGCTCAGAGCTGGAGATCTGTGCCGCTGTCGGGATTTAGCAGAGCTTCCGTGGCTATGAGTCAGGTCTTCCTCTCCCTTTTCCTGTGCCCAGTTCTGGTGCTAGCTTTCCGATTTGGGGACCTTCCTCAGATTCTTGGGACCCTGCTTGGCCCTTGACCGTCTACGTGCCCTGCCCTGTCCAGCACGAGCCCCAGCCCAGCACCTGGCCCAGCTGCTCAAGGCCGGGCCTCTCTGGTGCCACCTGCCTGCCTGGATCTGTTGTCTCTAGGGCTACCTTGTAGGGACTGCCCTGTCTTATAGTAGAAAGGTTCCTAACCACCCGCCCCACCCGCTCTCCCCCAATGGAGAGCTGACAGAAAGAACTGGGACTGCAGGAGCAGAGCCATGGCATAGAGAGAGGCCAGGACAACCACAAGGCGTGTGTGTGCACTTCTCGGCGGTGCTGGCCACAGGAGAGGGGAGATGGGGCAGTGAAAGGGAAAACAGGGGCACCAAGGGAGAAGCTTGTCCTCACAGTTTCCTTGCTCCTGGCAGCCGTTACAGCCCAGATCGCCTATGACCTGGCACTCCCGCTTCACTCTACAGCACCCAGCGAAAGCTCCACACCACTCTGAACAACCCTACTTTTAAAAAATGGCTTGAGAAGTCTCTGTTCTTTGTAGCTCCTCAGTGGGACTCCCTGTCACTGGTTGTGTACCTGGGACTGATTACGTCTGCCCAGAGGCTGCAGTGCCATGTAGATGCCGACCCTCCCACCCCCGTGTAGACTGTGCTGAGCCCCAGAAGGTGAGCTGGTCTGCGTTCCGGCCCTCCCACTTGGCAGCATTTTGCTACATGGAACCCTCTGGGCCCAGCTGTGGACAGAGGCTGGCTGTGGACTCGTGCACATTGGCATGACTTGGCCTTTTCAACCACTGTATGGAAAAATGGGCTCCTATGTCTCCTGACATACACATGCTTTGGATGATGTGGCCAGTGTTTTAATGCAGGTTTAATACCTTCCTCTTAGCCAAGGGAAGAGGCCTTAATTGGAGCTAAATTACTTTCCCCCTTCAACTAGAAGGCTGTTTCAATCGGCTAACACCGCAGACATTTGCGATGAGGCTGGGGGTGGGGGGTGGGGGGGGGTTGGGAAATAGAAGGTAAGTATTCTGGCCTTCAGGCTCCACACTTTAGCTTATACCAAGATTCCAGACTGGAAGGCTCAAATGCATGGGCATACAACCTGGAGAGTCACATAGGGCTATGCACTCAGAAACATCTCATGCTTTGCCATTTTGAAATTCTTAGTAACTATTTCAGAAGGGGTCCTACATTCTCACTTTGCAAGGGGCCCTGTAGGTGAAGTAGCAAGTGCTCCAGACAGGGCCCTGTCCTGGCCCTTTCCTGACTCCCACACTGATTATCCCAAAACAACTTCAGATGCACAAACCTGGCTCTGTACTCTGAGTTCTTGCCAAGGGCTTTGTTGTTTGAAAGCAAACACTTTTGAGTGCCCATGTTGTGCCAGGCACCATGCACTCCTCAGGGAGCTCTTCACTTAGGGGAGGAGATGGGAGAGGAACTGGATCTTCCACATTCACAGGTGGCTAATCTGACCCAGCACGGAGAGAGAAGAGCCTTCCTGAAGGTGAAGACACCTGAGTTGAGTGATGGATGATTAACCACTAGTCAGGTAGAAACTAGGGGAAAGTATTCTAGGCAGAGAGGCAGGGAGAGCAAAGAGCTGGGGACGTGGAATGTCACAGTGTGTTAAGGGAGCGTCGAACGCTTAGGGAGGACACAGCATGCGGCCAGGAGAGATGGGAGATGAGGCGGAAGGGAGTAGTGGGGTCCAGATCACAGTGCCTTTTGTACACTCAAGAAAAATGGAATCTTTGGCATCAAATGAGGAGCTATGAAAGGCTCAGAAACAGGCAGGGACATGATCGATCAGATTTGCATATTGGACAGATTCCTCCAGTGGCTGAGGTGTGGGAATGGGTTGAAGGCAGCGAGCCTGGAGGGTATCTGTAACATGGGACCCTGTTCTTGGGGATTATCTTAAGCCAGCCAGACCCGAATTTTTCAGGAACAAGGACCTCATTTGTCCTGCTGCAGACTTTGCCTACAGATCTCAATTTCCCAAGCCCTGCGTTAAAGTTATGGGAGCTCTAATTAAGGCCATGAAAGGCTTTAACTGTGACTAGAGGCGTTTTTCCTTCTCTTCCTCTTCACGGTTTCAGAAAGCCCTGAGAACCTTTCTCTTTCCTCAGTCAGCACTGGTCTCCCTTCCCAACTCTGGGCTAGTCCAGGCTCAGAAGCCCTGGCATGTCCAGGTACCGACTGCTTACGTGGCTGACACTAAAAAGGAGTATCTTCTGCAAGCACCTGCTCATTGACAAACACTGCTAAATAGGCAACGTGTTGTGATAGGCAGAAGTCCAAATATATCTCTCAAAGTTCTGTCCCCTGGCTATTCAGTCAAACATTAATCTAGGTGTTTGCTTTGAAGGGACTTTGAAGATGTGATTCAGGTTGCTCATCAGCAGGCTGTAAGACAGAGAGATTATTCTGGTTGCTCTAGGTAGGCCCCGTGTAATCACATGAGCTACTTGAAAGCAGAAGAGGGCGTCCAAAGAGCTTCTAAGCACGCGAAGGGTTTGATGTGCTGTTGCTGGCTCTAAGATAGAGGGATCCAAGGCAAGTTTCTAGGAAGCAAGAGGAGCCCCAGCTGACAGCCAGCAGGGAAGTGGGGATCTCAGTTCTACGGCCTCAAGAAACCCCATTCTGCCAACAACCTGAATGAGTTTAGAAGCAGATTTTCCCCCAGATGTTACAGGAAGGAGCACAGTTCCCTGTACCATTCTTATCAAAGCAGGCCTTCAGGTCAGGCCAGGGGGCTTGGGCCTTGAGACTCAAAGTAGAACAGCTTTGGGTGGCTCTGCAATGAGGGAGGTTGAAACAGTCAACCTCTGATTGAAACAGTCTTTAAGTTGAAGGGGGAAAGTAATTTAGCCTCCAGTTAAGGCCTCTTCCCTTGGCTAAGAGGAAGGTAACCACCTGCATTAAAACGCTGGCCACATCACACAAAGTGTGTCTATGTCAGTAGCCTTGGACGTGGGCACCTAGGAGCCCATTTTTCCATACAGTGGTTGAAAAGGCCAAGTCATGCCAATGTGCACGAGTCCACAGCCAGCCCCTGTCCACAGCTGGGCCCAACGGGTTCCAGGTGCAAGATGCAGCCAAGTGGGAGGGCTGGGATGCAGACCAGCTTGCCTTCTGGGGCAGAACGCAGTCTACACTTTAGGTGGGCTCTGATACTAGCTGGAAAATAGGCAGGAGAACATATTCTTAGTTGACTACATGGTTCGTGAAATGCAGGTATTGAGTAACTCAGTGATTTGAACACGATCCTGGACCAGCAGGGTCAGCATCACCTGCGAACTTGTAGAAAAACAAATTCTTGGGGTCTACCTCAGACCTGCTGAATCAGAGTGCAGTGGTGGCAGGAACTGTGCTTCGACAGGCCCTCCTGGAAATTCCGATGCTCACTTGCGTTTGGGGGTCATGGGTGTAACTCTAGCACAGTGGGCCTCAACCTTGGCTGCACGGTGAGGTCACCTGGGAAGTTGACGGCAGCCTAGACCCCACATAAAACCAATTTACTCAAAATTCCCGGGGTGGGGCTTGGACATTTGTCATTTTTTTAACAGTTCCCCGAGGGACTCTTGTGTCCATTGAGAATTTCTGCTCAGGTGTCTGGCACATAATTGAGTCTTGATACATATTTCCTGACTGGATGGATGGTTCATAACATACTCCAGAAAATCCTTGATGTTAGTGAGTGTTCTCCCATTTGAGTAACCAACCCCAAAGCCTAACCCTAAGAGGCCCCAGGAGGTTGGTGTGTGTGGGGTGGGGGGAACCAGCCTCTTGGAAGATTGCAGCCTTAGTCCTGGTTGTCATCCTTTCACTTTTCTGATCTATAATCTAGCCCATTTATGTTTACCCAAAAAAGGGCAAAGAAGACATACGGGTGTAGGACAACGGCCTACAGTTATTTCTCTTCTCTCTCACGTCATATCCTCAGCTGGAGGACGTGGAGTATAAATGGGCTCATTTCTGAGACACGGGGTATATGAGGCCGGCTCATTTATCATGCCTCCGAGCTTCTTCTCGTGTGCATAGCTGGTGCCTCAAGGCTACTTTTCTTCTCTTGGGCCTGCTTTCTCCATGAAGGTAAGCTGCCAGCAAGCGTGTGGCAGGTCTTTGTCTTTGCAGTCCAAATAGCTGGGTTTCTCCAGGGGATGGAGAACAGAGATCCAGATCACAGTTCTCAAAGCTGTCTGCCCATTGAAATCTCCTAGAAAGACTGGTAACAATTCCTACTACTGTTTCCTGTCCAGACCCACTAACTCAGGATGTTCAATAGTTGAGTCCTCAAATCTGTGCTTTTAATAGGACCCCCGGGTGATTCTGATGTCACCAGTCCGTGAGAGTTTGAGAATTGCTGCATCCTAACATACCCTTTTCACAAAGTTGTGCTTTTTCTTAAAAAAGAATCTATGTCTTAAAGTTGTTAAACATAAACCGGCATTAGCAAAAAGATTGCATAAATAATACTGCATTATTTAGAGTAAAAATTAAAGAAATGCAAACCCTTCAGAACAGTTGGTACAGTTATAATTCTTTCTACTTCTGTTGTCCTGCTCCCCTCCCCGACTTGATTCTATCCTCAGAATTTAGTGGTACTTCTTATCTCGAATCTCTGACTTCATAATTCAACTCTTTTCTCCTTGTGATTTTGAAACATTGAGCTGGTTTGCCATCAAATACCATTTGAAATGCTTTCACTTTTTTCACTTTCCAGCCACAGTGTCGGTGCACTGTGTTACGGTGGGTGGAGGGTGATACGATTTGGTCTCCCTACCCACAGGGTCTTTGCCATTCTCCCTCTCTGCTTCCACCTTCTTGTCAAGTGCCAAAGGCAAAATAGAAATAGATCTGTAATGCTATCATCAGGCCCACTCCTGGGTTCTCCTCTTGCGTCTATTTTGCCTTAATCAGTAGTAAATGTGCTAATTAGCTTCAAAGTCTCTCAAAGTTACAGCTTGTGTTGATGCTAATTTGGAAAACAATGATAAGATTTACACACCAAATACTTTTTTTCCTGATTCCCTTAGTAACCATCTGCAAAACTGACAAAAAATTTCGATCCCTGTTGGCAGGAAGGTTAACTTTAAGAATACACTCAAACAATGCTAACGAGGGTAGTGAACCTTCTCACTTCCACTCCCAGTGCTAAGACCCTCACTGGGGTAAGGTTCTCAGGACAGGGCAACCCAGGCTCCTGCTTTCATCCCTGAATCCCGCTAAGGAAGCCTCTTCTGTCCTTTCTCCTGGCTGAATGGAGGCGTATGGAGCGGAGGGAATGGCATAAAGAAATCCGTGCCCACCTCCACCCTCAGAAGGCATTAACTAGATCAGACTTTTCTAGCTGTTGTTCACCGACCCTTGAAAAATGCCCAGAAAATTCTTAAAATATGTTCTTAAAGCTATACGCATTCTGGATTCCTGACCTAGGGGGAAGAAATTGCCAGGTTTGAGGGGTTAGTTGCAAACATGCTGGTGAGATTAAGTTGCAGGCATCATGCTTGAAACTGATCCAGCCATCCAGGGTGTGTGGGGTCAAAGCAGACACAGCCATGCTGGGCAGCGGCATCCCAGCAAGGCCTCTCTGAAGCGTCAGTCCTGGCTGCCCCATTGTCCTCTGCCCTGGAGGTACTGTGGGCATTATCCTCTTCTAGTGCCAGCAGAGGAGGTGGATGGGAGAAACCTGACCCTTCAATGCCAGACACCCGTGCAGCTGATGTGGGGCTATGTCCTCTTGCCAGACTTGGCTGGTCTCCCTGTCTGTTTGACACAGCATTTAGAAGATTGATTTCTGTTAGCTTGCCCTAATAGGAGACCAGAATGGCTGCACAGGAGACCTTGTATGGGTGCCAGTTGCTTGGGGGCAACCTGGGCAAGGCTTCTCGCTTTTCTGTTTTCTCTTCTCCCCTTCCCTTCTCTTTTCTCCTCCATTTTCTCTTCCCCTTCCACTCCCCATTACCTGCCTCTTGGTATAGAAACGCTCCATGTAGAAAAAACTCAGAGCCCCTCTGGGCTTTGGATGCAGGGTGCTCTCTCATCACATACTCCCAGTTGGCTCTGCCTGCTGCACACAGAGGTGGAGCCTCTGCAGCACCAGGGCTAGGGGGCTCCCAACACTCCTCCGATGACATTCTGGGATGGCCCTCGGGCTTGCAGGAGGGAGCAAGCTTTTCCTTGTGGAGTCTGACTATTCCCAAGAGGGAGCAGGCAGCTTGCTTACCTCAGTACCTGAAGGGTGGTTCCTAGGAGCTCAGCCTGACTATGATTCAGTTTATGCCACTTGCAGACTTTTGGGGTAAGGAGAAGGGGATTTGACTTCTGGTGAGTGGAGGCAGCTATCCACATATATGGAATATATATATTTATGAATTTATATATTTATATTTATGTATGGAATATTATGGCCTGGCTGGCAGGTACCCGTGGAGGCCACTCAAGCTATTCCCTTAGCACAAGCACAATGGCCCCCATAGGGGTGAAATCTATTTTGGGCATTAAGTTCCAGACACTGCTATTACTAGTGGGTAGGGGTGGTGCACCCTGCCATGTTGCCCCTGCCTCAGGTCATCCCTCAGAAGAAACTTTCTCCAAGAACATCATACTTAAAATCACAACTCAAAATGGAGAGAGTGCCATGTAAACGAGCCCTGACATTTCTCCAACTTCATGTCCTACGTTTTCACCTGTTTGCTCCTCACTGACTGGTTTCAGCTCCCCCATACAACCCCCGCCTTCTTTGACATGTCTGTTTACATCCCCTGATTAAATGTGACTCAGAGGCGCCCTCCCAAATGGCATGAAGGTGCACCCCTCATCCCGTCAACAGTCATCCTTTCTCTCACCCAGCATCTTAGTTTCTACGTGGACTTACTTGGCATCATCTCAAGTGATCTCAGTTATTGCATTTGCTTGTTTTTTGGTGAGAGGGTCTGTCTCTTCCACTGGGGTTTAACATCCATGAGAGTAGGGTCCTCCTCCATCCATCTTGCTCGTCTGTTTCCCCAGTGCCCAGCGTGCAATGGGCACTCAGTAAAAATATGCTGAATAAATAATTGAATAACAGCAATAACAGCCTTGCCTCACTGATGCAGAGGCTTTCCTGGGGGTGGTAAGCCTGCGCCCCTGGGCGCCAGAGGGAAGGAAACAGTCTCCATGCGCATGCCCTGGCCATCAGTCCCTCTCCCCCAGCGTGGCTGATGTGACTCCGCACCTTCCTCTCCTTCCCCTCCCCAGGGTCTCTCTGGGTGACGCTGATATCTGCATTCATGCTGCTGCTGTTGTGCTAAGTCACACAGCCAAGAGACAACACAATAAACAATTTACTCTTCAATTTGGCACACAAACTTAAATTTAAAACTTAACTCAAGGCAAGATAAAGGCATAGGACGATACTCATGTAATAGAGAGTAAAATTACTTTGTTAATCCACAAATACTTTCTAAGGAGAGTCCTGTAAAACGAAAGACCCTTTTGTTCCGCTGAATACGTTGATGGACTCTTA
>RJWJ010007551.1:0-25175 GCA_004363605.1 Indri indri | reverse complement strand
TCCCATTATGATTCCTTATTTAAATGCTATTTAAAGTATGTTTCAAAGCTTCTTTCATTATTGATTTCTAATTGACCTCTAATTGAGGTCAGAGAATGTGCTGTGTATGACAAATTAAGTGGTCCTTTTTGAGCCTTGCTTTGTGGTCTGATAAGTAGTCAGTTTTTGCAATAATGTTCTACATGTACTTGAGGATAATTTGGAATTGCTAGTGACTGGATAAGGCTCCATACATCTACTAAATTAATCTGGGTAGTGATGTTGTTCCAACCTTCCATTTACTTAACATTTTTCATCTGTCTGGTTTACAAATAACAAAATGAAGTATGTTAAAATTTCTCTCTGTGATGATAGATTTATCAATTTCTCCTTGAAATTCTGCCTTTCTTTCTCTATATAATTGAGGGTATATGCTGTAGGTACATAAAAATCAGAATTCATATGTCTTCCTCAAAGAATTATTCCTTTTATTATTATGTAGAGATCTTTATTACTAACACTTCTTTTTCCGTAATATTTATTTTGTTTGGTATTAATCTAGCTAAACCAGCTCTTAAAAAATAGCATTTGCCTGGTGTACTTTTTTCTTATCCATTTACTTCTAATACATGAGTCACTTGTTTTTAGGTGTATTTCTTCCAACAGTATATAACTAGATATTTTTCTTAACCAATCTGATATTTGTCTTTTAAATGATGAATTTATTTCATTTATGTTTATTCTGGTTGCTAATATGTTAGAATTTATTTTCATTATATTATTTTGTGCTTTATATATACTATACTTTTCTTTTTTCTCCTTTTCTACTTCCTATTGTATTGATCGATTTTCATCACTCCTCTTTTTTTCCCATTGTTTATCTGCAAGTGGTCACCCTTGACATTTTAAAGCATAATTGACTTGATAACATCTAAAATTATTCAATATTTTTGTCTGCTTTCAGAATGGCATCAGGGTTTTAGAAAACTTTAAAATTTTTAACTCCCATCTTTGAGGCTGTTCTTATTCAGTATTTTAGTGTTATCTTGCTTTTCTAAACCTCAGTGATTTACCCACGTTTTTATCAGTTCCTTTACTCATGCTTGCTTCTTTCCCCTTACTTTGTTCTTCTGATTTTATTTCCCTTATTCCTGAAATAGTTCCTTTAGTAGATCTCTTAGAAGTAATGTCTTGGTGGTAAATTCTCTCAGTCTTGCTTGAAAATGTCTTTTTTTTTTACTCTCAGTCTTGAATAAAAATTTAGCTGGATATAACATTTTAGGTTATATACAATTTTAGAACTTAAAATTTTATATATAATTTTATTTTCTTTATGCATTTATATTTGCTGCTGAGAAGCCCAATTTTCATTTCTTGCAAGTATTATACCTTGTCATTTCTCTCTGATAGCTTTTAAGATATTTTTCTCTGTCTTTGGTGTCCTGAAGTTTCATTATAGTTTGTCTAGTCAAGGATATTTGTTGTTTATTTTGCTCAGGACTTCCTAAATCTGTGCTTCCTAAATCTGAATAATTCATTTCTCTACCAGTTCTAGAAATTTATCTGTCATTGTCTCTTTGAATATTTGTTACCCCTATTCCTTTTGTTATTTTCTGTTAAGTATTTAAAAACTTATGATAGCCTTCTCTAAGCATCACCCACATTTCTCAACCTCCTTTAATATTTTATATCTCTTTGCTTTTCTGTGTTACATTTTAGTTAATTTTTCAAGTTTAACTGAAAGTTCAGGAAACCTCTCTTTAAGTATATTTAGTCACTTAAACCTATCTATTTAGTTTTTAATTTGAATGTCTATTTAAAACTTTTCCTATTCTACGTGGATCTCTCTCAAATCTATAGTTTTTTTAAAATAGTGTTTTCCTTTATTATTTTAAATACTAATATTCAAAATCATTTCTTTGATAGTTCTATAATAGGGGTATAATCCTGTTCATTTTGTCTACCGAATTTTGCTCATGGTAGATTTAGTCATGTGTTCTGTGATTTTGCATTGTGAGTTTATGTTTGGTAGAGCTTTATCTGTGGGAATTGTGTGAAGGGTATGTGCCTCTTGCATTTTCTTCCACCTAATGTTCCAAGGCTATTATCTACTTAGAACTATTTTTTTTTTCAGTTGAATTCTTGGCTTGGGAGATCTGCAGTCATCCAAGTAGTGTAAATTTGAGCTCCAAATCCATGTGAGTGAAGGCCTAAGACAAGAATTCTGAGGGGAGATTATTTTCCCTCACATCATGAGCCCAGGCCAAGAGAGGCAAGCTTCCTTGTTCTCCTCTAAGATAATGAGTAAACTTTTTGCTTAGTCCATTCTTTCAATAAAGGAGTTGCAATTTAAGGCCTCAGATACATGCAGTAATCTTAGTTTTAACTTTTTTCCTTGTATTCATTCAAAGCCTTGTTTCTAATCTGTGTACATACTAAAATTGAAGCTTCCATTTTTCCCAGATCAGGGATCAATCCCTACACCTACTGCAGTGTAAGCTCCTGTATTTATCATTCTGGCTTTTTGTACTTTTTTATTTCTATGCTTTTGGGGATATTTCTTATGGGCTCTGCAATATATTCACAAGAAGTTATTTACACATTCTTGTTTCTAGATATTTCTAGCAAGAGTTTATTTTTGGGTTAGTCTACAGTGTTACCACAAGTGAAAGTTATTCTTTTACTATTTAATTATTTTCCCTTTGTTTGAGGCATGATATGTAATAACATTATTTTTTAGCCCAAAGTGCTCCTCTTTTAATCAAGATTCAATTCATTCATATTTGTTATTGGAAGTGATTTATGTAAATTCTTATAAAATTTTATAGCTTAAACAATAACTTTTCTTCTATTTAAGTTCTTTTCAAATTTTCTTTTTTTTAAAAAACATAGGGGTTATATTTTAATCTTCTGCAGTATTTTCAAAGGTATATATACTTCTTTAAAGTATACTTGTAGAAATATTTAACTTTTTAAAACCACTTTAAACCAAGCTTACCTATTTTAAACCAATTTTAGTATTTGTAAGATTCAAAAATGAAAAAATAGCTTATGAATGCCTCCTAAGTAAACACAGAATTTCAGATAGCTTGCTCCTCTTCCTTCTCCCCCATAATCTTCTTCTCTTTGGTTTTAGTTAATGTAATTTGGACTAATAGATCTAAGTTTTAGTAATTAGAGTTTTAATAATATGTATATTCCTTATTGAGGGTACTTTTTACATTGTATTTAAATTGAAAGTTAAAAGGATACAAAAAATATAAAAATCAGTTGCATATCTTTAACCAATAGCAACCCATCTTGAAAAGAAATTTAAAAATCCCATTTATAATAGCATCAAAAAGAATAAAATACTTAGGAATAAATTTAACTGAGGAAGTGAAAGGTCTGTACGCTGAAAGCTATAACATATTCATGAGAGAAACTAAAAAAGATACAAATAAATGCCAAGATAACTCATGTTCATGGATTCAAAAAATTAATATTGTTAAAATGTCTGTACCACTCAAAGTAAAATACAGATGCAGTGCAATCTCTATTAAAATTCCAATGGCATTCATCTCAGAAATAAGAAAAACAACTCTAAAATATAATAGAACCACAAAAGATCCGAAACAGCCAAAGCAATCTTGGGAAAGAAAAATTTAGAGGCATCACATTTCCTGATTTCCAGTTATATTACAAAGCTATAGTAATCAAAACAGTATAGCACTGGCATAAAAACAGACACATAGACCTATGGAACAAAATAGAGAGCCTAGAAATAAACCTAAGCATGTACAGTCATCTAATTTTTGACAAAGGCACCAGGAAGACACAATGGAAAAAAGGATAGTCTCTTCAACAAATGGTGCTGGGAAAATTGGATATCCATATGCAAATAAATTAATTTGAACCTTTATCTTACACCATACACAAACACAAACCCAAAATGGATTAAAGCCTGAAACATAAGGCCTGAAACTGTAAAACTAGGAAAAAACATAGGGGAAAAGCTCCTTGACATTGGCCTAGGTAATGATTTTGTGGCTATCACATCAAAAGCTCAGGCAACAAAAGCAAACATAAACAAATGGAACCACATCAAACTGAAAAATTTTTGCACAACAAGGGAAACAATCAACAAAATGGAAAGGCAGCCTATAGATTGGGAGAAAATATCCATGAACCATATGTCTGATAAGGGGTTTATATCCAAAATATGAAAGGAGCTCACACATCTCAATAGCAAAAAAAACAAATAATCTGACTAAAAAATGGGTGAAGAACCTGAACAGACATTTCTCCAAAAAAGACATAGAAATTGCCAACAGGCATATGAAAAGGTGCACAACTAATCATCAGGGAAATGCAAATCAAAACCACAATGAGATATCACTTCACACCTGTTAAGATAGCTATTATCAAAAAGACAAGAGATTAACGTTAGTGAGGGTATGGGAAAAAGGAACCCTGGTACACTGTGGGCAGGAATGTAAATTGGTGCAGCCATTATGGGAAACAGAATGGATGTTCCTCAAAAAATTAAAAATAAAACTACCATACAGACCAGAAATCCCTTTTCTGGGTTTATACTTAAAAGAAATGAAATCAGCCCCTTGTAGAGATACCTGCATTCTCATGTTCATTGCAGCATTATTCACAATAACCAAGATATGGAAACAACCTAAGTGTCCATCAATGGATGAATGGATAAAAAAGTTGTGATACAAACACACACACACACACACACACACACACAGACACACACACACAGTGAAATATTATTCAGCCTTAAAAAAGACCCTGCCATATGTGACAGCATGGGTGAAACTGGGGGACACTATGCTCAGTGAAATAAGCCAGACATAGAAAGAGAAATACTCCATGATTTCTCTTATACATGGAATCTATTAAAATAAAGTCAAATACCTAGACACAGAGATTAGATCTGTGGTTACCAGGGTGGGGAGTACAAAATGGAAAATGGAAGATATAGGTCAAAACGTACAAAGTTACAGTTATGTAAGATAAATAAAAAATGTTAAAAAGCAGTTTGCAAATATTTTGACTTCTATTTTAATTGATTTTATTGCTTGACATCAAACTTCATATCTTTGTCAATTGGAATATATTTTTAAGTAACTTTTTTTCTAAACTGTTGCAAATTTTCTGAAACCTGAAAACGTGACTGAAAATGTTTGTTGCATTCAACTTGCAAGACATATGGATTGTATGCGTCACAAATTTTCCCTCTTACAACACTATTGCTGAAAAAAAAAACAACAAACCAAAATAAAAACAACAACAACAACAACAACAACAAAAACCCCAAACAAGCTCTATATCTCTTGCTCCATTTTCTTCTTGAATTTGGTGTTCTGAAGCTAAGGATATTTAGTCCACTGTAGGTAACCTACAGTGTTACCTGCATGTCCATAGATGTGTCTGTTTGTGTGTGTCCTTACATAAATGTAAGATTTCTGTAAAATATCCATATGGTTCAAAACCATTATCTAGATGTGACTATTAGCTCTTCATTCAACTAAGAAAAGTTTTATTCTTTCACAGCTTTGTTATTACATTCAGGGCATTTGTATAGATCTTTTTTTTAGGAACTCTTTTGAGGACCCTTTAAGGTCCCCAGTACCTTGCAAGTGAATAGCACAATTTTATATATGTTGGTTCTCTGTTTTCTGTCTTCTGTATGGTTTGTATTCTCTTACTGTTTTTCCTTTCTGTGCATTTCATATGCATTCTTGGAAAACTTATCCTGTTTATCTTTCACTCAATGTTCAGCAGCAACAAATCTGCTCTTTATTGACATACCAATGTGGAGTTGAATTCTTACACTGCATTTTTGTTTTCTTAAAAGTCTCGTCTATATCTTTCTTTTCTCGTCTTCTTTCATTGTTCTTTTTTGTTTAACTTGTTTTCTCATAAGTTTGTTCCTTTATCATAGAATTTACGTTTTCATGCATGCCGAAAAGTTTCCTGAAATGTCTCTAGATTCTGCAAAGCACCATTTTCAAAGGGATGCTCTTCATCTGGGTCCTTAAGGTGCTGCTCCTGCTGCTTGCAGTGTTCTAATAGGTCTCCGGGGTGTCCTGACCTCTCTTTTCTCCTTCTTGAGCAGGGAGAGACTCATTAGTTCCCAGCATATTTTGGTAGGCAGGATGAGTGGATTGGCCTTGGATCCTCCATCTGTCTGTCTACTTGTGTGAAGATTGAGTCACCTTTTTAAACCTGCAGCGATGTTCAGCTGCCAGGTGCCAACGGACTTCACCTGGTGTATGTCTTCTCTACTGACGTAGCATCTTTCTGTAACCACAATCCCATTTCTCTGTTGCTCTGACCTGCTGCGTCATAGGAAGAACTATAGTCAGCAGGCTGCACTGTCTCCAGTTACTACTGTGACTGTTCCAGCCTCTACACTGTTCTATACCTGCAGAATGCATTGTGTTTTCGGGATCCCATCCATCTTCCCAGTTCTCTATCTCAGTTTTGAGCTCTTCCTGGGTTTAGGATGACACTGGGGAAGGGAGGAGGAAGACCAGGGAACTGTTCTTTGTTTGGTTTGAAGCTGAAGCAAGGATGGTGGTGGTGACTATGTATTCCATTCCCCGGCTTTTCAAGATCCTGGGTGTCTGACAGGTATTGGCAGAGAAGGAATTACAACCTGACTTCCTATCTATTTCTTTAAAGCAGTTTCTCTTTAGAGAAGAGAACTTGGCATATGTCATATATGTGCTCAATAGGTTTTTCTCAATCCAGCTTCATTTGCCTCATGAGTATTGTCAGTTTCTTCCACATCCTGGCAATTAGGTTGTCTGTCAGTGTTTGTTCACCTTGTTATATAAGTCTTCATATTTGTCCGTGTTTGCTGGGGTTTTTTCCTGAGAAGCAAGGAGAGGCTTGTTGGAAGCTTCTAGCCAGAGGCCATTTTGGATGGAAAGTCCCACAATGCATTTCAGTTTTTTTACCTGTCTTCCCAGGGAGAACATGAGACCCTTAAGAAGAGGGCTGGGTCCCAGGCATCGCTGGGTCCCCAGCATTTTGCAGGCAACTGGCACAGAATTTCTGCTCAATAAATGTTGAAAGAATGAACAAAAGATTGAGAGGAAGCTTTTTGTTATTCATCTATTATCCATATTAAAGTGTTTAAAATGAATCTTAAAGGATCTACCTGCCTCTCAAAAAAGAATTGAAAATGTGTCTTGTGGCCCAAGAAGCTAATTAAAGGTAGCCTGGGTCATGGGGTGTGTAATTAAATCTTTTATATTGCAGTAAAGTAATACTTACTAAGGAAAAGATGGGATGGGGCAACAATATCTTCTCACGTACAAGACATGTTTATATTCATCCTCAGGATAATTACTATTTGTCTGCTCTCTCTACTAATAAGTAGAATGAAGCAAACAGGGTTAAAATACAACAGAAGGGATGCAGGTTAGAGGTGAGCAGAAACTTTCTAACAGAGTAGCTTTATAATGGGTAGAATTATCAAGGGAAGTTGTGCAATTTCTTTCACTAGAAATGCTTTCCAACCATTTAGATATGAAACTGTTTAGAGGTAAGGAATGAACCGGTTGGCTGCCCCAAAACTGTCAGATGGGCCTGTGAGTCTTAGCGAAAGGGTTCAGTCACCCTTGGGTGCCTGAGAGCCCTCAGCTGCTGGGCTTAGCCGCAAGCATCTGTTGCTTTGAAGGAGTGATTTAGCGATATCAAACAGCCGAGTGATTAATCAAGAAAACAAGTGAGCATTTGACACCAGAGAGAAAAAACAGTCGAGGAGATGCTATAGGGAAAATAGGCACTCAGGCTTGGATTCCCAAACCAATGGTGCTTTCAGGGATATTTACAAATTATACCCCACTGCAAGAGAAAGATCAATCTGCTGCACAGCTAAATTAATATTTAACTTGCTCAAGAAAAGTCAATCCTTTGAGTTATTAAGGAAGTTAACAAGCAGCCCTAAACTGACATTATTTTACCTAAGCCATCAGCATGTTTTAAAACTCATCAATGCTGTTTTCTTCACATCCTTCCTAGTTGATGTTCCCTACCCCATCCCAATCCAACTCTCTCCTTGGATCCTTCCTACATTTCCCCTCTCTCCTCTTCCTGATGAGGAACACTTCCTTCAAATAAAACCTGATGTAGACGCCCAGTAAAATAAACACACAAACAAAAGCTGTGGGAACAGAAGTGAGGTCTGAAGCCTCATCCCTTGGCCACCCCTGCACTTTTCTACCCAGGTACCTCCTGAGAAGGCCTCGGTGCAGTTTTCAACCCCCGGACCAAAAACAGTGGCTTCCAAGCCTCATTGAGCAGCAGAACCAATTGGGGAGGAGGGTGCTATAAAATCACACTTGTGGGCCTATCTCATCCCCACTGATTTAAAATCTTCATACATAAGGCCTAGGGATCAGTATTTTTAGAGGACCTAGCTGGTGAGTCCCCTTTAATTATCCTGGCACAGGCTGAAAGAGCCCAGCAGAATTGTCCTTGGAATCCCTGTGCTTGGTGGGCCCAAGGGCCCTTCCAGGTGTGACGTTTTGCAGTTGGATGATGGTCAGATCTATCTTCAGCCAGGTCTGGAAGGGCCTCTGGCTATACCCACACAGAGATGCAACGGGAGGATGTGTGTGAGGGGGGAAGCAGAGAAGGTTTCCTGGGAGAGGTGGGATTTGGGTAGAAATAGAGGGCAGGAAATTCAATTCAACTCACTTTGCAAGTAAATATCCAGTCCAGTGCTGCATGCAGAAGGTCCTCAATAAACAGCCGTTATCCCCATGTGTTTAACCACCCACTATCACCTTTCGCTGCTTCCCTGCTTTGTTATTCTCCAGAGTCCTACTCATCACCTGACATGCCCTTGCCTATTTTTTAATTGCCCCTCCAGCACACAGTAAGCTCCCTCAGAGCAGGGCTGTGTCTACTGTGTTCCCACAGCCCAGCCCAGGGCCTGCCAGGTGCATCATAGGCACTCAGTAAATATTTGTTGAGTAAGTGGGTGAGTGTGTGACTACCCCTGCTGTGGGTGTGGGGACAGCGAGGAAGTCAAGCTGGCTGAGCACCCCAGACCCAGAGAAAGTCTGGCAGTGTCTGGGCTGAGAAGGCAGTTCCAGGGAGCTTGCAGAGAAGTCTGAATGCCATGCCAGAGTGGCTAGTCTTTCTTCAGCAGACAGTGAGGAGCCGCTAGGTTTCTGTGCGGGAAGAGAGAAGATCAAGCTTGGCTCCAGAAAGATAAGTTTGGCAGCAAAGTTCAGAGGGATTAGAGACAGGAGGGGTAGAAACTGCGTGGCCATTCAGGGACTCTTGGGTTGTCCAGGGACGGGTAGTGTGGGTTGGAACTGGGATGGATGCTTGGGCTTGGGACACACGTATCAAGAGGAGAATGTGGCAGAGGGTGGCTTCACCAGACCTGCCCCTCCTGAGAGACCATGATGTCGTGAAAGGGAGGAAAGAGCTGAAATTCACTCATTGACCCATGCGTGAGGGGCTGGCTGGAGGCAGGAGAGCAGGTGAAGCTGCCAGGGAGTTGCCCTTGGACCCAGGGAGGACAGGCTTGGGGGATACCTCTTCGACAGCAGAGGAGGTAACAGAGGGAGCAGTAAGAAGTGGTAAGACAGGTAGGAGGAGAAGCAGGACCATGGAAATGGGGGCCACGGCCCCAGAAGAACTGCTGGTCACCAATGTCAGAGGGTGCTGAGGGTCCAGGGGGACAATAGATAACCAGGAGCAGGCTGTTACCCAGGGGACATCAGGTTGCTTCCGAGACACCAGGACACAGCTGGTGCTGTGGTGGGGCAGAGGGCAGCCGGTATGGCGCGAAGGTAGATGATGAGGCAGTGGAGTCCATGGCATCTTCCCTTCAGGTGCTGAGGGGAGCGGGAGGAAGGGTGGGGAAAGAGGGAGGCAGCCTGAGCCAGAGCTGGGGAAGGAAAGAATTGCCAGAAAGAGGGGACTTGAGTCTGGCTGAGGTGGAGGGGAAGCATTCCCAGCAAAGAAGAGACTAACCACTCAGGGCGGGGAACTGATTTATTAATGGAAAAGCCCAAGGAGAGTCATCAAAAAGAGAGCTATCACATCTGCCCACTGTTAACTCGTTAACAACTCTGGGGAAAGGCTTGGTGCCCCCACGGAGGGAAGGACGGAGGAGGAGGGGGGTGACCTAGTGGTCCTCCCTGACCTTGTAGGGCCAGACCATCATCGGGTATATGGTGGGGAGTGGTGAGGAGGGAAGGACACTTCTCCAGCATAACGTATAACAGCTTCAAGGCGGGTTCCTGATCTAGAACACTCTGGCCATCTCCAGAAACAGGAAGAGAAACTGGAACTGTCAGATCTGAGCTTGGGAGAACTGCTCCTAACTCCAATGCCCTGTCCTCCTGTTGCTACCTAAGCAAGTCCTTCCGACACACACTCAAGGCCCAGCCCACAATAACAGTGCCCTCTGCACACCTCACCGTGCCTAACCCTGGGCCATCCCCATTGTCTTCTCTGCTGTTTTACAGCCGACTGTGTGACTGCCGGTCTCTCCCACCTGATGCCATCCTCTGGGGTGAGGGCCCCGTGGATGTTCACAGAGTGCCCTGGAAGTGAGCAGCAAAGGCAGTTCGAGGCTTCTGCAGGAAAAGAACAGCGAGGAGTTGGATAGGAAGCGTGGCCGCACCCTGTGGGCACTGGAGCAGCAGCCCACAGATGCTCCGAACAGCGTCATTCATTCAACAGATACATGCTATCACCGCCCGCGGGCCAGGCACTGTTCCGGGCACTGGGGATTCTGTAGTGAACAAAACAGACACGAATCCCAAGAATGGAGACCCCATTTTAATAAGGGGAGATCCGCAAAGAACAAAGTGGATTAGTAAACACCATTCCCGGCTATTCATAGAAGGTGAGGTACCGTGGGGGGCGGGCAGAGGATGTGGCAGGGGAGTTGCACTGAGTAGTCAGGGTGCTCTTGTCGCGGCGAAGATGAAAGAAGACAGACTTGATTGTTTAAAGCTCATCCAGTCCTGGGAGGGCTGTAAGGGCAAGAGGCCTCAACCGGCTCCTTCCCAGGCCCGGGAGGTCCGGGATGCCGGGAGCTGGGGCGGGTCGGTGCGGTTCTCAGAGAGCACCACGAGGGGGAGCCCGCACCCCTCCTAGCGCCTTCCGAGCCCTCCCGCACAGCCTTGCAAGCAAAAGTTTTTCTTAAACTAACAATGCCAGTGTAAGGAGGTGCTCGCGCCTGATTGGACGGGGGAATTTTGCAGGTTTGATTCCTTGATTGGACAGGAGGTGTTAGGGGTGGGGAGAGAGCTGATGGAGGGGGATCCCGCTCCCTCCCCGTCAGTCTGGCCGGCTCCGTCCTCTCGTAGGCTCCGCTGTAGCTCGCAATGTGACACCAGGACGCACACGCTCGCGCGCTCTCCCAGGCTCGCTCTCCCTCGCCCTCTCTCTGTCTCTCACACACACGCAGGCACACACCCACCTCTCCCATAAACACACACACACACATGCACACCCACACCCACGCGCGCCCGCACCGCCCCACGCGCGCACACTCCCGCCCACGCCCACGCAGCGCTCCGGGGAGCCGGGTCCCGGCCAGAGCGCGAAAGGATACGGAGAAGCCACCGGCGGGGAGCGCAGCGGCTCCCCCGGACGCGGCGCCCTCCCCGCGCGGCCGCCTCGGCTTGGGCTCGGCCTGGGGGCCGCCGGCCGGCGATGGCCCTGGATTGCCTGCTGCTGTTCCTCCTGGCATCCGCAGTGGCCGCGATGGAAGGTAATGTACCCTCCACCGAGCAAGTTGGCGGCTGGTGGCTGCCGCTTCGGGGCCACTGTGCTTCACGGCTCACCGGGTTTCTCTTGGTTGCTTCGCGTTGAGCGCATCCCAGGACCCGAGGGCAAGGCGATCTAGGAGCCTCCGCCGCGGCCGGGCGCGGGGCTAGGGCGGCACCCACCGGCGCGCCCCCGGCTGGCTCTTAGCACTGAAAGCTGGCTCGCGGAGTACCCCGGATCCCGCACCCCGGCACTCTTTGGCAGTCTCTGTCACCCGCAGCCTCTGCTCGGAGAGCGCGGAGCCCGCTGCATTGCGGTGCACGCTGCCTAGCTCTGGGCAGAGCTGGGCGTCCAGGAGGAAGGGGCGCCTCAGGCCATCGGCTCCTGGAGTACGGGCGCCGGTCAGCTCCCTTCCTATCCGAGGCACCCATGCGCTTCAGAGCAGCCGCGCTACCTCCCTTTCCCCAGCTCGCAGTCCACCAAGTCTCGTCTCTGGGCACCGCAAGCAAGTGCTGCGCGCGGGGGCTGGAGAAGCCCTGCCCTGGTACTCCGCAAGTGGCCGCCGAAGGAGAGGGGCTGAGTTCGGGGAACAGTCTGGTGGTCCGGGAGCCTGCGGGACTGCACCTTTCCAGGGTCTGTCGGGGCGAGGTGGACACCCTTTTAGCCTCTTGAGCCTTGGAACAGGGGTGGCCTGGGGTGAGTGGTCCTCCTTAAACTCGCCCAGCCTCCCCCAGCCCCAGAGAGGAGACTGGGTAGCCCGGAGCCGGCGGGCACGACACTGCTAGCTCAGCCTCGGCTGTGCCTCCAGCTAGTGGCCGGAAAGCGCGCTCAGCGGACACGGTGCCTGGCGCAGCAGGGAGCCCGGGCGCTCAGTTGCGCCCGCGAATCCCTGTGGGAAATCCCGGCCCGGCTCTCCGCCTCCCGCCCCCTTCCCCCGCCCCCATCCTTCGCAGCCGAGCGGCGGCCGCGGCCGCCTCCCGGAACACAGCCCCGCTGGAGAGCGGAGTTGGAGTTGTCGCGAGGGAAGCAACTCCGGGGGTGATGCGCTGCCGCAGTCCGGCTAGCAGCCCCGCTTCCCGGTGTCCAGCTCACGGTGGAACTCCGCGAGGGGACTCCGAGCCAGCCGAAGGGACGCAGCTCCTGGTGCCCGCGCCGCGTTCCCGTCTGCGAGCTCGCTCGATTGTGCTACCCGTTCCTCCCGAAACTGCCCGGTTGCCCAGTGGAAATTCTACCCAACCACTATGGTTTGGAGCCCCCCAACACTCGGGAAAGCGCTGCCCTTCTCAAAGCGAAGCTGGGGGGCATTCCAGGCCCTCAGGCGCGGCTAAGATTCCCTTGCCTTTTCGCGAAGGCCACCACATCCCGCGTTTGTTCCGGTGGCGGCGCGGGGGTGCGGCGATTAATGCCTAGCAAGCTCTCGCTTGCTTTTCCGAAGGTGGCGTTTTGTCTCCCCTCGGCCTCCCACTGCCCTCTTGGGTTGCTGATCTTTCTAGGGAGGTGGTTTTTTTTTGGAATGAGCAGGGGACTGGAGCCTTGTGGAGCGCGGGGTGACACCCCGCCGGCGTAGGGATGCTTGGGTTTGACTTACTGAGAGACACGTGCGGGACCAGTTGAAATAGGAAATTCAAGGGGATGTACACCCCAAAACACGGCAAGAAAAGCCCAGGTGAGAGCATTTGCAAAGGGCGATTGGAGACTGGACTTCATAGCGCCGGGAGGTCGTGCTGGTCTGAGGCAGGGTCGGCCGGCTGCTCTTTGCACCTCCAGAGAGTCGGTGGGGAGAGCACATGGGTGCTCACTTTGCAAAGGCTGGTCTTGGTATTGGATTCCCATCAATGGGCCTTGGGTCCCCATGCAAGCAGGCGAAATAGTTTGGAGAACTTATGTGTGGAAGGACATTACGCGTTAGGACGGTGGGTTTCCTCCCTAGACCCCTCTTCTTGGCTAGCCAGAGTCCCCGTCTGCTTGGCCAGCATTGGCTGCGGGGTACCATTGTGCCGGCACCTAGCCTGATATGCAGGGCCCTGCCACCAGGTTTTCCCGAGCCACCCTCCTTGGAGCTGTGGCTGCTTCTGGTCCAGCCGGGGGAACTTTGCCAGTGGCCTGGCAGGAAGGAGTCTGACTCTGTGGGCTCACAATCTCTCCAGCAAGGGTTAAAAGAAACACCACATTCAGCAGAATATTAAAGCAGCCCCTTCGTCCCTGCTCAGTGCACAGGGATAGTACACACCATTCACTCCTTCCTCCCCTAGAATGAACACAGGAAGGTTCGTTTTCTACTCTCCACACAGGGGCCGCCTTCCCGCCTGCTTGGCTGGGCCGGGCCAGCGGCATTTGGTTTGTGATGAGTGAGGAATAATTATCAGAAAAGCGGATCAATGAGCTGCCTGCAACAGACAGCAGATCCCTCCAAAGTCGGGGTGGCCAGGGGGCGCCTCTCATTGCTTGATTCAGCCACTTGTGTGTCTGCCTGCTACCGCCACTACCCAAGTCTCTGGGGGAATTTCAGTTGGGCTTTGCCATCCAGGGCAAGCAGCTTGGAGACCATGCAAGTCCTCAGCCCAGGCCAGAGCAGGGACAAAGGGACAGGGCAGTCACAGGCCAGGTGGGGAGATGGGGCCAGAGGGACACAGGGCTTAGGATCCCCCTTCCCAAGTAGAAAGAAGGAGGGCAGAGCCTAGGAGCCCTCTTCCTGGGTGGAAGGAAGGAGGGCCGGTCCGGTTGTTGGCCAGAGGGCAGAGGAGGAGAGGGGGCTCGAATTCACATACCACCAGGCAGGAAGCCACGTGGCTTACAGTATGGGAAACCAGGACTGGAAGAGAAATCCCCTTCCCTCCTTCTCACCCACCCTTCCCCACTTCCAACTGGTTCTGCTCTTTGAGGAGAGATGTCACTTCAGGGAAAGGCTGTCTGGGGCTTTTAAAGTCTGTTTTCAGAAGGAAGCAAGGCAGGCCGTGGAACAGGGATCCTGACATCCCCTGGCCCTCTGGACACAAAGCCGGGCCTCTTTCCTCAGCCCCCGACAAACAACTGTATCTTCAAGCCAGTGCCTTTTCATACTGGCTCTGGGAGCTTGTTAAGAATGGGCTGTTGGTGTCTGTGAAGCGAAGGTAACCGCTTGCATTCTCTGAGCTCTCCCTTGGCTTGTGCCCTTTGGGATAGGACCTGGAAACCTGGCTTGTCCTGAGGTTGCTTCCACAGTGGCAGGGACATGTTGGGTTTGCAGCAGACACCCACCCTCAGAGTGGGGCATACCTGGACTAAGCATGTTGGCCCTTCTGGAAGGCAACAACCTGGAATTGCTGATTCTGGTAGCATTCTCCCAGTCCCACCCACTGTGTCCAGGGAATGGCCATGCACCTGCAGGTGGCCTCAGTGTGTTGGACAATGGCTGACTAGAACACTCCCAGAAGACCAGCTTTTTGGTGTAACTTAGAGTGAAGTCCTGGGCTTGGCACCCTAGAATGTCCACACGTATTTGGGTGGTAGATTTCTCAGGGCTAGACAAGTGGTGGGTTCTCGGTAGGCATTGCTGATGCATGAGTACACTGCTGAGATACTGTGCCCCTTTGTGGCATGGCCCATGTTGAAATGCTAGGACACTGAATTTCACTGTACACATTTTGGATTCAGTTAAGTTTCCATTACAGGTTCATGATGGAAAACTCCAACCTAAGCCTATGTGTCTACAACAGGCCACCAGGTTGGGCAGTGATTATCTGCTTCTGCATTTTCTGTTAATATTTGTTTGCTATGTGTGCATCTGTTTTGGGTGTCCATGAGCATGCTTGAGCCTATAAAGCAGTAGCAGGTGCCAAAGATTTTTTTTTAAATGTCCAAGAAAGGAAAGTAAATTCATCTACTAGCTGATTTTATTTTTTGTGTGTTGTGGAAAGCTTGCTTATTACTCAGTGTTTGTGGAGGGGCCTTCTCAAGCCACAAATGGAACGCTGGCGAGGCAGGGCAGTGCAGCTCCAGGCGATTGCTTGGAAAAGTCTTGGTGATGTCAACAACTGCAGAGGTCTGGACTCAGCCCCAGCTCAAACCTTCTGGGTTGGTGGAGCAGAGCTGCCAGCAGCTGGTGATGCCCTCAAGCATGGGGAGGAACAGCCAGGCCACACAGGATCCTGCCCCAGCCCCTCCTGCCTTTTGTTGACATGTGCAGACCCAGACTCAATCTCAGAGTCCCTGCCCTGTTCCCTCAAGAAGATGAGTCCTTATTACCAAGATGTACCTTAAGAGAATCCCGTGAATCAGGGGCACAGTATGGCCCTTATTTAACTTTACCCATCAAGAAGAAATCTTTGATAAAGCAAATTGGACTGGAGGAGAAGGGACGGAAGAATAACCCCTTCCTCTGGATCTAGCCTGTGGAACCATTTACTAGACGCTGCCTGTTCTCTCGTTGATTGAATGAATTTCCTGAACTCGGGGCAATGGAAGGAGTTGTAGGGTCAGAAATGAGTCTGGCCATGAGGTTGGGGCTGGAATCAACCTGCGGTGGAGACAGAGAGCAGAATCATGAAGCCAGAGTACTCCACCTGGCTTTTCGTCTCCCAGTTCTGTTGCTTGGGAAATCACCCAGTCCGCCCAGCCACAGTGTTTTCCTCCATTCCTAGTGGGTCATGATGGCCACCTGTTCCAGCCTTAGGAGTTGGGACACATAACATCTGATATGGGGACATGCTCTGTATTAGATTAAAAAGAAAGATGCTATTAAAATCAAAGATACATTTGTATTACCAATTTTAAAAAACCATTTTTAGGTAATCCCTAAGAGTTCTTAGTATCACTAAAATTTAGGAGCACAGTGTATTTCCAGCATGAGCAAAAGGTAGAGACAAGTTTGAAAGCCCAAAGAGGGGAATATCATCTGAGACAGTGATTCTCAGACTTCAGGTAGCCTATATGTCACCTGGGAAGTTTTAGGTCCTAACCCTGAAAGTTCAGCAAAACTGAATGGATCCTGAACATCTACATTTTTAATGGCCCCCCCCTCCCCCGAAGATACTGAAGTAGGTGCTTCCTGGAAACACTGCCCAGGGGAATGGTTCTAAACCAGATTGCAGTCAGAGATCCTGATGGGTCCTGCCCCACTATGCACTGACCGAGTCAGAACGGGCTGGGCATCTGCAGTTTTAACAAGGGGCCCTGATGGTTCAGATGTAGACAGCCTGGCACCAGTATATTTGAAAACTGCTGATGGTATCTAACACGTAACAGGTGTGCTGTTCTGGGTGCTTTACATAAAATAATTTACTTCATCCTTACAACAGCCTATCAGGTAGGTATTATTATTATCAATCCCTCTCCCATTTTTCAGATGAGAAGACTGAGGTACATAGCTAGTAAGTGGCCAAGCCTGGATTTGAATCCAGGCAGTCAGATTCTGTAGTCTGTGTTCTTAACCACGCCACAGTACTCCACGTTTGTATGAAGGAAGATTCATATCAGCTGGAACCCTGGGGTGGGAAGAGCTCTGATGCTGACTCTGCCACTGGCCACTGGGTACTCCATTGACTACGGGGGACTTCAGGTTTCCGTGGTCATGGGAGAAATGTTTGGATAATCTCAACACCTCAGTTCAGGCTTTGGTTTTCCTGTAGCTCCCTACCTGCCCTTTCCTCCTACCTCCCACCCCCATTCCCACCCTACACACACAGACACAGGGCTGGAGACCCGTACTGCAACACAGTTTCTGATAAGGAATCCAGCAGAACTGGTGTCTTTGCTCCTCTTCCTGCCCTGGCCAGCCCTCCCAAAGGAGAAATGATCAGCAGAGTAGTGTCCCCAAAGGAGATGGGCCTGGGCACCCGATGCCTTACCTGTCCCCACCTGACGGTCTAGAGTGCATCCCTGCACTTGGATACCTGGAGTCTGCATTCCTTGGAAGAGCTCCCTTTATGTCTCCCTCTTCTGCACTAGCCACTTAAGCAACTTGAATATTTCCATTAGATTCCCACGTCTCCAAAGATGGTGGAGAAACAGAGCATTGGATGTCTGCCTTTCTGAGGAAATTACTATAATAATAAAGTAACACCCTGGGAGAGATTTCATATTTAAAAGCAAAATTTTGCATGAGAAATTCCTCAGCTTCTTCTGCAGATTCCATTTCAAGTAGCAGCTATAGGCAGGGCCCTTGGGTCAGAGAGTTTGACTGTGCTCAGAGGGGGACATTGAGTGGCCAGGTCAAGGCCACTTGCTCCATCAGAGATCCCTGATGCCTGATGTCTTAGAGCCACCTTACTGGCTTCTGTTCACCATACCTCTGGGGGTTAGAAAGATGGGAACACACTTTCTAGGGAGGTCTGGAAGGCAGTGGATTGGTTCTTCTTTGTAGTGGAAAATCACTTGCCATCCGATTCAAGGTACAAGCAGAAACCAGATGCAGGTTAGCTGTCTTCCTCGCTGTGCCTCAGGCCTCTCCTAGTTGAACCAGCCTGGAGGAAGGGCATTATGGTGGAGAGAGTGGCAGGGGCTGGAGTGGGGCCGCACCCCGGAGTGGAAGCAGTGGTGGAAGCAGGGGTAAAGTGCAGTGTGGCGCGTGGTGACCCTGGCGAATTGTGGGTGGGGCATGGGTCCTCACAGGCTGGTGGGGTTCTGCAGGAGGCAGCTTAGGACCTGATTTTCAGGCGTAAGAGATCAGTGAGGGTGAGCATGGCCAGCATCAGGAAGGGTCTCAGCCTGGTTCCCTCATGAGGCTCTCAGCCTGGTTCCCTCATGAGGGTCTCGCACTGGTACCAGGTAGAATTATCTGCCGGTGCCTCTCAGAGCAAGTGGCTTGTAAGTTTGCCGCTAAGTGGGTGAAGGAGAAAGTTTCATTTCCACAGCCTAGCAAATGGGTATGTCTCATTGTGCTGCCAGGGTTCCGGACAGGAAAAGCATCTTATTCCCCTGCTCGCTCACACTCCAGCAAGCATGCAGTGTCAGCTCTGTGGGAGAAGCCCAGAGCGGGAGATCTGGGGGCCCTTTCCTACACTGTAATAACCCTGTGGTGACTCAGGCTCCAGGATTATCTACTTGTGAGAGGGAAAAAAAGGTGATGAAGGAGAAGGCCCTGTTTCCCCCTCTCCCCAGTACAGGTGTTCCTCCAGGTCAGGTGAGATCTCAGCACCCACAGACAATACACTTAGCAGCTGCTTAGGGAGACCACTGCAGAAGATTCCCCCAGAGTTCTCTGTAGGAGAACTCGGCCCACCTGGGAACATAGAGGAGATTTTTCTGAGAATTGCAAGGACTGATTTCTGCTCACAGATTGCACCTGAGGTCCTGCCTCTCTCATCTCTCGCCTCCCACCTCCTGGCAGCAAGTGACAAAATGACTGATTTGAATTTAACCTCCTTGCTCTGCTTCTCCATCCCCTGGTAAAGGTGATAATGAGCAGAGAAACTGGCAGAGGCAGGCGGCCAGGAGAGGAGGGGGCAGGCGAGGGGCGCAGGGCCCCAAGGCCGCAGCTTGTCACCAGTTTCCAAGGTTCCCGGGACTGACTCAGGCCGCTTAAGCTTGAGAGAGCTGGTGAGGGACAGGCTTGTCTGCACAGTCTCGACGGGTCAGAAGCAGAACTGGAGACAAGTTTTAGGGAAGGGAAGAGACTTTTCAGGAATCTTGCAGCCTGGCAACACTAGAGCCAGCACTAGACTATGCTCCCACCCACTCATTTAGCATTTGCCATGTGCTGGACCCTTTATATGTATTGGTCCCTCATACCCTTAGTATCTAAGCATTCTTTCTCCCATTTTGCAGTTAGGAAGCTGAGGCTTTGAGAGGTTAATTGGCTCAAAAGCTAAGATTCAAACCAAAGTTTGTCAAACTCCCCAGGCCGCTGCCTGCCACTTCTGCACCTTTTCCACTCAGTACTGCTTATTTGTGAACTAAATCAGGGAGCATTTATTAACCATGATCTGGTTACTCCTCACACTGCCAGGTGCTGCCAAAGGTACGAGGCATTCCTGCTCTGGTGTCCACGCTTGGGCCCCATGGCCAGGCTCTCTTCTCGCTCTCTGGAGCCGTCGCACCTGTGTCCGCAGCTGGAGGAAAACCTTTTTCCTTCCCAGTTTGTGTTTTCCTGTTTGCACATTGCCTCCTCCGTGTGCCCCCGCCAGTCAGACCCCCATTGTGACCATTATTGGTTTTCTTTTTGCTGCGTGTCCATCTGGCTCTCATCTTTGATGAGCTGTGTTGCTTAGATGGTTGCAGTTTGGCATCTGTGCCTGGCTCTTCGTGGGTGTAGGGGGAGGAGGGCACAGTGCAGGTTTCCTGGAGCTCCCTCCACAGGCCCACCTTCCAGAGGAAGGCCCAGCTGCTGGTCTTCATCTTGGGTACCTCTCTGGCTTCTTCCCTGTGGACCCTGCCCTGCCTGCCTTGGGCCTGGGGCCTTGTAGTTCCTTGAGCTCTGGCTGCTCTTGTCCATCTGGCCAGGTGCAGACTTCATGACATCAGAGGAGGACGCTGGGATTCAACATAAGCTTTGAATGTGGAAGAACATGGGGGGATGGGGAGGAGAGAAACCCCTCAGCATCCTAGTCTCACTGGACAGTGGCCAGTCCCCCTGGGGGCTGTAACTGTGGAAAGAACCGAGCAGGAGGACGGGGAATAATTGCAGGTGGCTTCATTGACAGTGGCAGCGGAGAGAATGCCTTATCTGTGCAAGGCAGCTGGGCCCTGCAGTTAATTGTTCTGTTGTTTTCCTCTTGCTATTTTTCTAGCACATCAACATAGGACCTTTGCTCTTGGCTTTCTCATTGACGCAGAGGCTGGAGCTGGGAGGTGAGCTGGGATGGGGGATAGGGAAAGGGCCTCATTCCAGGTGGTTTCACATGAGCTCTTGCTCCTGAAGTGTCTGTACTGGCTCCTCCTGGGCTGTCTGCTCTTGAGGACCATGTTCCCTGGACTCGAAGCCATCCGGGGGTGCTGTCCACTACTTAGACAATGCGTCCAAATGGTCTGAGATAGTGGGACACAGCTTGTAAGCTTTGGGACAAGTAACAGGGTGTCAGTATCATCAGAAAATCCACCATGTTTCGGGCAGGTGCCCAGGGGCCTGTGGTGGGCACTGGTCGGAATATATCTTGGTTGTCAGACCATAGCTTGGTATTTGGTTTTATCTGACCATCACATGTGTGAATCCCTTGCTAGCTCCCTGGACCTTTGGGACCTATGCAGTTCCCTTCATCATCTGGCTCCGCCTTTCCTCCTGCCTTCCTGTCCAGTGGCATCTCCTTCCTCAGCTCCACACAGGCTGGGTACAGACATGCCCGCAGGCGCATGTCTGTGTGGCTGCACGTGTTCTGGGCATCCCTTTTCCTTCATCCATGCAGAGGCCAACCTGACCCTTCTGCCCCGCGTGCTTGTGGGTCTGCACCTGCTTGCTCTGCTTGCGTTGCATTTCTCCCTGTACTTTTCTTGGCTGACTCTAAATTATTCTTCGGAATTCACCACAATGGTCACTTTCTCTTGTAAGCCTTCCTCTCCTGCCCTAGGCAGGATTAGGTAGCCCTCTGGGTACCCCCTCCCACAGCCGTGTCTGCTGCCCTCTGTGGAAGCACAGTCCACACTGTTCTGTAGGTAGCTCACGGCTCTGTGAGCCCCTGAAAGGTGAGCTCTGTCCTGATTTCTGTGGCATCCCCAGAACGTGGCACATAGGAGGTGCCAATAAGTGTGTGCTGACATAGTGAATGACAGCAAAGAAAAGATCTGCGGAACAATTAAAAACCTGAGATCACATCCTATGTAGTAGTTTAAAACATATCTGCAAGTTTTTTGAAACTTTTTCGATCCAAATATGGAGCCTAATCCTTCTCCCCTTGAATATGGAGTGGCCTCATGACTCGCTGTAGTGAATGGAATATGACAGAAGCAATTCTGCATGACTTTGAAGGCAAGGCCGTAGAAGATGGCACAGTTCCCACCTAGTTCTCTCTCTTCAGTGATGCTTGCCCCTGTGACCCAGCTACCTGCTGTGAGGAAACCCAGGTAATGTGGAGAGGCCATGTAGATGTTCTAGCCACAAGCCCCAGCTCAAATTCCATCCCACAGCCAGCATCAAATGCCAGGCATGAGTGAGCGAGTCTTCAGGTGGTTGCAGCCCCATCCTTCAAGCCACCCCTGCTCACTCTGACTAGGGTGAGACAAGCTTTCCTTACTGAGCCCTGTCCAAATTGCAGATTCATGAACAAAATAAATGCTGTCATTGTGAAAAAACCACTAAGTTTTGGGTTGGTCTGTTATGCAGCTGATAACCAAAATATTCTAGGAGAAATAGTAGAAGAAAAATGGTTTAGAGAAAACTAGAAAGAGACTTAGGGGAAGGCTGGGGAGCGGGAGGAGATATGGCATCTTATTCATTCAACATTCAGCAAATATCTGTTAGCCTCCTACTATGCACCCGGCAGTGTGCACAAAACAGGTTGCTCCAGCCCTTGGGAGCATATATCCTACTAAGGGGACAGACAGTCATTAAGAAGACAAACACTGTGTAATATAATTTCAGGGAAGAGCTATAAAGGGAGTGAACAGTGACGTGATTGACAGTGATGGGTGCAAACTTGGGCAACTTGAAATGAGGGGAGGGCCTCTCTGTGTCTGTGAATACTTGAAAGGCAGTCTTAGCAAGCAGGCTTAGGTTTACTCTGCATGGGAGATAGATTTTGGCTTGAATACAAAATTTTTTGCAGTCCGGCTGAACCAAGATGGATGCAGCCCCATCCCTGGGGTGTCCAAGTGAGGGCTGAGCCACTCGCAGGCTGGAGAGCCCACATGCTACAAGAGACAAATGGGGAGTGGGAGCGGAGAGACAGAGCTGTCAGCACTGCCTAGGAGCCACCAGTTCCATGAGTACTCGCTCAGAACACATTTATTGAGCATCTGCAGGAGAAACATTGTGCTCGAAACTGAAAACAGGAAGATAAAGAGGACACGGCCTTCCCTTCAGGGAGCTCACTGATTAATAGACTGGTGGGGGGACAGAGCCACGCAGGCGGCAAGCTTAGTAGTACGTATGACGGACTCCGATACATGTGGGTGCACGTCAGCTGCTGGAGAAACCAAATGAGAGGGTCATGCTTCCCGTGGGAAGGGTTTGGGGAAGGAGCGTGTGTGAGTGTGTGTGTGTGCGTGTGTGTGTGTGTGCGCGCGCGTGAGAGAGAGAGGGAGCGCGCAACTCCTTAGAGCATGGGTGGAATGTTGCCAGAGGGATGGGAGTGGGTAGCAATGAGAAACTGAGACTGACAGCCGCTCTGATTCCCTGTGCCATGCAGGTGGGCATCCGGGCTCTCCACCAGGGGAGGGGCTTTGCTTGTTTTATTAGCAGTATCTTTTGGTTGTAGTGACAGATGTTCAACTCAAGCTAGGGGAAGGCAAAGAGTAGGGGGTGGTTACTGGCACTTGTCATCGCTAGACAGTTTGGGACTTAAGTTAACGATTATATCTGGGGGCACCAATGC
The DNA here is from genome assembly GCA_004363605.1 of Indri indri. Lineage (NCBI taxonomy): Eukaryota > Metazoa > Chordata > Mammalia > Primates > Indriidae > Indri > Indri indri. The sequence continues at coordinate 2,004 of RJWJ010007551.1, read as the reverse complement.
TGTCTCAGGACTCAGTCTCCCTTTATTCATTCCTTAGCTCTGTGTCTGTATCAGCCAAGGTCCCAGCAGAAAATAGCACTCTCAAAGGGTTGATTGAGGAGCGTTTGATGAAGAGACTCTTTACAGAGTTATGAACAGGATTGAGGAACCAATAACAAGGGGGATACACCGAGGGAGGCATAATGGTGGGAAGCTCCAGTGGTGGTCCTCAGGGCTCTCAGGACCTGGCAAGGGCCAGAGCACGAGAGGGGCTCCCCTGCAGCACCTAGACATGGAGTGCAGCCGCTTCTGAAATCATGCGTGGGGAGGGGGCGGAGGGGTTGTATTCCCTGAACTCTTTATCCTCCACTTACTCATCTCCTGCTGGCACCTCCCGTTGGATGAACTTAACAGGAAGGCAGAGGGCATGAAAGTCTGGTTGAGTGCAGTTCATAGAGGCCAGTCTCCTGAGGAACAGAAAAGGGCAAAAAGAAGGTGGAGAACGGATCTACAGGGACAAATGGAGAATAATCAGCAGAGCCATTGGGCCTGCCGGAGGGGTGCTGACTTCATCCTCAGGCAGGCTCTCCCACGAGATGGTCTTGTGGCTGCTGGCAGTCTCAAACTCACATCCTCTTCAAACTTCAGCAGAATGATAAATTCTCACTCCCAGTAGCTCCAGAAAAAGCCCTGGAAGTGTTGTGTCCTTGGCTTCCCTTAGGTCTTGAGCATCTCTATGAACCAGACTGTCACCAGGATGATGGAATGCATTCATGGCCAGGCTTGGGTCATGTGACTACTGATCCCCACAGCTGGGGGGCAAGGGTAGCTCAGGCCCATCTAGCTGCCTGGCCTGAGATGGGGGAGGACTGGTCACCGAAATGTCAGGGTGCTTATCCAGGAGGAGCAGAAATGCGTGCTGGGCAGGCAAGAGTTTACCACACCCATTCCATCTTCCCAGGGCGGCTGGTTTATGGAACATAGCGAGAGAAATAGTATGTGTAGTACAGGAAAGAACCTGAACTCTGGAGGGCAGAGGAGGTGGCTGTGGCTTTGATGGTCCTGGAGATGAAAAGCCAGGGAAAATGGAAACTGAACGTGATGGGACAGTTAAAAACCCTGGAAGTGAGGTCTGGAGACAGCTAGGAAGTATATTCCTGAGCATCCTGATCACACTCAAAATGATGAATAGGCAGACAGCAGTGGTGTTTGGCTAAAGGCAAAGCGATTTTTAGACTAGGGGGTCTCAACTGGATTCTGATGGAAGAGGTTTCCTATTTCGGGGCAAGATGGAAAAACAATGGGTGAAGAGCTATACCTTCTTGCTGTAACCCTCGGGGTTCCAACATAGATACCAGAGCATCTGAACTTAACTATTGCATCTAAATTAGATACCCGTTAGAGAGCAGGAATGAAAGAAATGCAAACTCATGGGTACAATGAGATGGCTTATTTCCCCTCTTTTTCACCATTATCAATCATGTCTTAGTCTCCCCTGAAATTTCCATGTTGCATCAGTAGAATATTTATTCAGTTTTCTATGTACTTTTTTTCTCTAGGTTTTGAGACTTGTATAAGATAGCAGATCTTCAAAGTTCTTTGCAGACTACTCTCTTCATACCTTAGATGTCTCTTTCTCACTTAAGAAAGAGACATTTAAAATATGTTCAGAGTTCATCAGAGGAAGGTTCCATTTGCCCTTCCAAGTTCCCTGCTCTTGGCTCCAACTTTCCTCTACTCTCAGCCAAGCAGAAAAAGAACAGTTTTTTTTTTCTTTCTACACAGTAGCACAATGCTGCTGCTCTGCATGAAAACCCTTGGTTTTCTTTTCCCAATCAGGAGAAAGTAATTTTCCTTTCACTCACCTGACTAACTTGTTCAGAGCATCCCCTCCCCACCCTTTTCTGATATCTTGCTGCCAAGTATTTGCCAATTCATTTGCATCTCAATGGTTCCTTAGCAACTATCATGCCCTCAGGATTAGGTACAAAGCTGCTCTCTGACACAGACTGCCAGGGCTACACC
>RJWJ010007550.1:0-57089 GCA_004363605.1 Indri indri | reverse complement strand
AGAGTCTTTTGTAGTTTTAATTTTGATGAGGTTCAATTGATCAGTTTCTCCCTTTATAGTTCTTTCTTTTCTTGTCTAATCGAAGAACTCTTTGCCTTGCCCTAGATCCCAAAGGTTTTATGTTTTTTTTTCTGGAAGTTTTCTAGTTTTACCTTTGATGGTTTGATCTTTGAGGGAAAGCATTCAGTCTTTCATAGTTAAGTATGATATTAGCTGTAGGTTGTTTTTGTAGATCTTTTTATTGTAGGTTTTTTTGTTGTTGTTATTGTAGGTCTTTATCAAGTTGAGAAAGTTCTTCTTTTTCCTAGTTTGCTGAGAGTTTTTATCACGAATGGGTGTTGGATTTTGTCAGTTTTTTTTAGTGTCAATTGAAATGATTTTTTCTTCTTTAGCCTGTTAATATAATGGATTACATTGATTTTGAAATGTTGAAACAGTCTTTCATGCTAGAATAAATCCCATTTGATTGTGACATATTATTCTTTTATATATTATTGGATTCTATTTGCTAGTATTTTGTTGAAGAATTTTACGTCTAAGTTCATTAAAGATATTAGTCTGTAGTTTTCCTTTTTTATATTGTCTTTGCCTAGTTTTGGTATCAGGGTAATAATGGCCTTATAAAATGAGTTGGGAAATGTTCTCTTTGTTATTTCTTGGAAGGGATTGTGTAAAATTCATGTTTATTCTTCTTTAAATAGTTGGTAGAATTCTCCAGTAAAATCATTTGGGCCTGGAGATTTCTTTTTCAGGAGCATTTAAATTACATATTCCATTTCCTCAGTGGTTAAGGACAGCACAGATTGTCTATTTCTTTTTGGCTGAACATATTTTCTTTCCAATAACAAACACTTTTTGTGTTGAGACTCCATGTTCTAGGACTCTCCACATTGTATGTTCATTGTAGGCTTCTAAGCCATTTTGAGCTCTAGTGGAGTTATTAGTAACTTGGATCAATGAAAAAAATCGGTTTCACTCAGAGTGGCTTACAGGAAGGAAATTTTGAAATTTCCAAAAAGGATCTTATGACGTCCTAATAATGAGTGTATGTTGGGGCATGGCTAGAAGTGGGTAGAGAAGAGAGTGAAGAACATATTTTGAAAAGTAGCACTTTAGATGATTCTGAGTTCCCCACCTATCAAATTTGAGGACCAGTACTCTAGTGGGTATTAACACTGTTGTCAAAATTAGGCTGACACACATGGAGAGAATATATATACCTTAAGGGATATTGTAAAGCCCTATTCAGAAAAAAATACCACCTTAATTGCCATTTCGGTATAACAGTTCAGTTTCTACTAAAAATAAAAAATGCCTGGCATTCCGTAATGCTATATATATTTTAGGGAAATCATTATTTCCTTAAAATTGAATATATTGATTTCCTACAATCACCAGTATTGTGAAGAAATATATTTAATCATTGTATTTTTGTAACTATAATCTAGAAAGATTTTATTATCTAAATATTTATTTCACAGTTACATAAAATTACATGTACTGTGATAACATAAACCATGGCATACTGTTAAATGGTGCATCCTTTGGGTAGTATTTTACTTGGCTCATTATGGTGTTAAATGGATTGTTAAATATAGACTCTTAATTTTTAAATGACACTTAGTTTCTAACAACCTTTATTCATTTGCTTTTTGTTTTTCACAACCTATTTTATAAGAAAGTTTTACATTTTCGAAGAGTTTTAGATTTATAAGAGAAAAAGATTGAAGTTATCAGAGAAAATTTAATTAATGGATCAATGGGGGTGGTGTTAGAGAAGAAAGAAAGAACACGTAAAAGTTGAAAAGCAAAAAACAGTATAGAGCAGATTTGTGGACCCCACGCCTAGATATTCTGATATAATTGTTTTGGGGTGGGGCCAAGGCATTAATATTTAAAAAATATCTTTGTAGTTCTAGTGTACAAACCAGTACAAAGAAAGGGAAGGTAAGAAGCAGATTCATGACTCATATCTCTTACTTATTTATTTTTCATTGAGGAACAGTGGAAATGGGAGAGGCTTAACTAATTGAATAACCAGGTAGCACAGAGTACCCTTTTTGAAACTAGAATACCCAGCTTCTTAGTGAAGAATCTGTAGAATTAAATGATTTTCTTCTTTAGTACTTAGCAATTTAGGAGCAAGAACCCCCACCCTTCTTTGGGATTGTCATGTTTGCCTTACAGTATGAAGTGCCAAATGAGTAGAAGGAGCTAGGGGTAGTATATTTTAAATGTGTAAATGTGGTTTCAAAAAAGTTGCATAGGGGTCAAAGGAAGCTGTGGGAAGCTGACAAACTAGTTTTGATACAATTAAGTTAGATTTTCACAAGGGTTAAGAACAGGTTTTGTGTAGGAGCAGGATGGGGGGTTGAATATTAGGAAGTTCTCATGAAGGGTTTACTTAATAAGTAAATGCTGAAGTATGATATAGATGGTTTTCAAAGGTATAGAGAAGCTTGAGGAACTGAAACTATGGTAACGTCTAGATTATAAATTTGTATGTTGAAATTATTCAGGGTGATATTGCCATTGGAAAAGAAAAAAATTGAGCTTATAGAGGAATGCCTTGGAGTTTGCTAGATGAAGGTGATAAATTTATGTTGTAGGGTGATATAAATTTCAGAGGAGGATCTGTTAAATAATTGTGATTGAACAGTGGTCTTGAGATTTCCTACTGAGGAGTGGTCTTAAGATCTGTTACTGAGCCAAGAGAGTACTAACTGTGATCCATAGGAGAGTGGGCAGAGTGGATCAAAGAGATCTCAAGGGGACAAGTAAGATGAAAAAGTAAACAGGAGTTTCAAGAAAAATTACTCAAATTATATTTCTGAATAATAACTTAAGCTTCAAAGGGATAGATACATCAAGAAAGGCACCCTATCATTAGCAGCCATCTTTTTTTTTTTCCATGTGAATTAATTCCCCTGGGTCCTTCTGTGTCAGTGTACTTTTGGACCATTTCTAGAATATACTGTTGTAATCTTTTAAAATTCTATAAAGTCTTCGGAAAGATCATAGCTAAAATTAAAAAGTCTTAGTCCTTTCCTTTGTGAGAGTTTTCTGTTTTTTCTTTTCTTTAAGGAAAAATGAAATTTTCTTCTAGAGTTAACTCACACTTAGATTCTCCAGTCAGTTTTCTTTGCTGAAAGGCTGGTGAATGAGCTTTTGGCTTCCCTGTAAGCCCTTTTAGCAGATCACTCCTCTGTTCCTTCACACAGTCAGTTTATTCACAAATTTTGGAATTCAATTCTCACCTCCCTCAGTGCTAACATCAAACTCCTTGGCCAAATAAAGTTGTTAATTAAGACTGCTCGATATAATTCTCACCTCCCTCAAGTGTTAACTCCAAACTTCCTTTATCAAATTATATGTAAGAAATATTCTCCATAATTGCTAAATCTTTTAGATATATTCTCCCACAAAGTTATTCATCCATTCCAGGATTCACTACAAATTCTAAGAACAAAATATCCTCTTCTAAGGATGGATTGATAGTTTTAGGAAAAAAATTCAGTTGAAGGAAAATGAAAAACTGTATGTAGAATTAAGCAAAGTGCATGTATAACCAAAGTTTTAGTGATGTGTTAAGAGATTAATATATTGTTGAACTCCACATAAATGAAAAAAATTAATGAATTGCAAGGTCATTTGAAATAGATGGTGAATAACTTACTACATTGGCATATCAGATAATAACTGTCTAATATCCTTTCTCCCACAACTAAATAAAATTATTATTTATTATATGTAAATCATTGAGGGCTCTATGTTAAGTCGTTTTTATATATACCGTATATATATATAATCTCATGTAATTCTCATTACTCTGAAAGGTATATCTGAAAAAATCCATTTTATAGATGATAAACATTAAAGCTGAGAGTTTATGTAATTTACCCAAAGTCATGTAGCTAATACCTGTCAGGGTGGGAATTTGTGACTCCAGAGCTATTAGAGTTTAATGCTTTCTTTAAGTGCCCATATTCATTATTGTCCTTACCCTGTGAACTGTAATTTGTATTTTGCTTTTGCATTCCCAGATAAGATTATTAGTCTTTTAGGGTAGTGATCCATCACGCAGCATTACTTAAACTCAAAAGATTGTGAAAAACTTTTATTCAGGGAGCATTTCCTAATAGGGATTGGTGAGGTGAACATAGTTGGCTAAAACCATGTGGAAAAGAGCTCATCAGCCTTTTGTTTCATTACAGTAAGGTCATGTCTCTCATGGGATTAGGTTCTAAAATTAGGAGATAAGGTGAAAATCATGTGTACATAAAATTACCCTTGTACTCACTCAAAGCTGCGGTCCCCAAACCCTGGGCCACGGACTGGTACTGGTCAGTGGCCTGTTAGGAACCAGGCAACACAGCAGGAGGTAAGCAGTTGGTGAGCCAGTGAAGCTTCATCTGTATTTACAGCCATTCGCCATCGCTGGCATCACTGTCATTAGCGGTGGCATTAGATTCGCATAGGAGCATGAACCCTACTATAAACCGCGCATGTGAGGGATCTAGGTTGACCATTCCTTATGAGAATCTAATGCCTCATGATCTGAGGTGGTATTGCTAGTGCTGGGGAGCAGCTGCAAATACAGATTATTATTAGCAGAGATTTGACTGCACAATAAATGTAACGTGCTTGAATCATCCCAATACCATCCTCCCCATCCCTGCCCCGTCCTTGGAAAAATTGTCTTACGTGAAACTGGTCTCTGGTGCCAAAAAGTTTAGGGACTGCTTGCTTAAAGCACTTGTAAGTATATTACTTTATAAATGGTTTTGGTACTACAACCCTTACCATTTCCTCTATACTTTGATAATATTTTTATGGCCCTTAATTCTTAAGTTTCCCTCATTTGCTTGACACCTGAGTCTCAAGATATTTTACTTCTTTATCAAAGACTGGGAAACTCTCATGTCATTCACATGTTCTTTTCTGGGATTGGCTGATACATGTGAAATATTTCAGGCTTGAGTGCATCTATAATCAGTTTAATATAAATGATGCTCTAGGATTGTTGCTGAGCTTTCTGTCTAGTTGAATTTTTTTTTTAACGTCTTCAACTGCTTGTTTAATGATACTTGCTTTAGGTTGGAGTATAATGTTTCAGTTTTCTCCTCTTCATGATTTTTTTTTTTTTTTAGGGCAATTTTTTGTCAGTTGAAGAATTTTATTCTTCCTGATTTTTTGTAGAGGCTCTGTATAGATGCTCTTGATCATTTGCTGCTGCTTTTAAAATAGTTTTTTTCTTTCCTAGACCAGAAATAATAGTTTATTTATATACAGGGGTTATGGTTAGACTTTTGGGTGGCCTACTGGTTTCTTAATTCAAGTGCCCTTTTCTGTTCATAAAGTAGAATAGATTGAGTGCAGCAGTCTTGTTTTTTTTTCTCTTCCTCCTCCTCCTCTTCCTCCTCCTCCTCTTCCTCCTCTTCCTCCTCCTCTTCCTCCTCTTCTTCTTTTACAATGGTGTATTTTGATTTTGTAATGATTTTTATTTCTATAGGTCCCTTTCCATGACTTGCTTCTCTATTTCACTGTACTACTAAGTCGCCAATGCATGTCTGCCTCTAAGTTGCCTCCGACTCCACAGAGTGGTGTATTCATAAGACCGCTGTTTGTTCCTGTGTACTTCCAAGCCCCTTCCTTTATGTTGCCCAGTAGCCACTGTTCTTAACCATCTTATAATATCTTAGACCTGGCCTCAGTATTTTCCAATTCCGACGAGTTCGCCTCTTTCTTGGGGTGATTTTTCCCCCATCTTCCACCTCTGCTAGGATCTCTATTGCCCTCTTTTCTCTCCCACAGTCTTCACCTTATTTCCTCTTCTTGCATAGGTTTCTGAGGTCGCAGATGTTAATTTCCTCACTTTCACAAACCTTTACATTCTGTAGGATTCTCTTTATTCTAGTTATGCTGTTGGCATGAACAGTTTTGTTTGTACTTTTTTGTAGAACTACGTGGTTTTTGGAAGTTTTTGATGGTTGTCATTATCCTACAGGAATCCAGTATTTTCTAGGTATAGTTTTTGTCTTAGGAAAATTTAGAATCTGACCACAAATAAGAAAGTTCTTTGAGGACAAACTATTGGACAGACTGCTATTCTAATATTACAGTGATGGTGATGATGATGATGATGTGTTGATGCTAAATCACATGAAGTTCATGGCTTTGCACTTTCTGTGTGCTTAGTAGAATTTTATTGAATGAGATAAATAATGTTTTCATATTGATGAAAAACTCAGTGAAAAGTTACTCATTACATGTTTTACAGAAGTAATAGGATAATGTTTTATCTTTCTAAAAATGCTTTATGAAGGTTATGACTGAAATAAAATTACTTTTAAAAGTATAGTCTTGATAGCTACTGTCAAGCATTCAAAATAAAGGTCAAAGTGTCTACATGTTAATCTCTAAATCTAGAAATATATGTAAATTCATGTTAAATTATAATTAATATTTTTGCTAATTTAAAACATTATTCCTTGGTTTCCATGATTTTAGTATATGTTAGTCATTTAACATATTAAGTAGGATTCAATGTTTTTCATGGTCTCTGACCTTAGTCCTTGAATAATTTCTTTTAAAATGTCTAGGAATCTTGATCCCATGGGGGTGACTTAGTACAAACCAACACTTTTTCAAGTAAAACTGCTTCAGATACATTCTTTCCCTGTGGTAGATTGTTGTCTTTGTCAGTGAAATACAGTGAAGAAGATGAGTTAACTCCTTTTATTCATCAGAAAATAGTCATTGTAATGAATCTGTTCAGAAAAGAATTAACACAGCAGCCCTGAGATTGTTATTTAGAAAGGCCAGCTCCCAGGGTTGGCCCTTGCCTGGTGTATGGGAACTTGGATTGGGGAATTTTCTCACCATTCCTTAACTGATTAGGCTGGCTCACTGTGCCTAAACTGTTGTACAGTGTGGTTAAACGCTGAACACCTGCTTTTCTTCTGGGAGTTGTGAGTTTTTTCGCTTGCTTATGGAGGATGTCTACATGACCAGCCCTCTTGGGCACTGAATCTTCAGTGGGCCTCCCTGGTACACAGCACTTTACACATGTTGTCACAACTCCTTGATGAAGGAATTGAGGAAGTCCTTTGTGACTTGACGAGGAAGCACTCTGGGAAGCTTGCATCTAGTTTGTTTCAGACTTTCCACCAGGTGCCTTTTCGCTTTGTCAATTTTGCTTTGTATCCTTTCACTACAATTAATTTCAACTGTGTAAATATGACTACATGTTGATTCCTGTGAGTACTTTTAATGAATCACCAAACCTGGGGGTGGTATTGGGGACCCCAACACAGAACCTTCTAATAATTCTGCAACGTTTCTCCTTGCTCTTGGCAAGCGGTATATATTTAATATTCATTTTAGTTTTTATTTAAATTCTCATTCTTTAGGTCTGTAGAATAGGGTTTTTTTTCCTCCCTCTTAAGAATCTTAAATAGTACTGAAGACAAAAAGAAACTTTATTTTGTAAACTTTTAGCTTGTTACCATGGAATTGGATACTACTGTGATGATTGCAATATTATATTGATGTCGACATTTATTTTTTGAACCAATGTTTATTGAATGGTGACAATGTATAGGTATTGTTCTGGATAATAGGGATGTAATGGTGAATAAACTGACCTGGCTGCAGCTGTCATTGATCTCAGAGTCTAGTTGAAGTGCTGGACAGTTTTACATTACATAGTTAAGCTTACAATTACCTAACTCTTAAATGCCATGAAGGAAAATGACAGAGTTTTATGAGAGGACCCTGGTCTTGTCTGTTAATTTTTATGTTCAAAAAGGTTTATTTTGGAGAGTGATAATTGAAGTATTAAGATATACAGGATGATTAGTAATTCATGAGGCATGTTTCTGTGCCCCCATGCACTGGACGTGGTTGTGTGACATGTGTATCGAGTGTGTCATATATATTGTGTATCATGTGTGCTCTGTAAATGTAGGAAGTTAGGTTGAGAAGGAAGGAAGAACACATAAATTCTATATCAAGAGTAAGCCTACTTTATTGAGAGAAATTAAAATAAACTTTTGGGCCTGGTGTAGAGAGTAAAAGGGAAAGTAACTGGAGATGAGACTTGAAAATGCCAATAGTCAATGGATTTTAAGCTAGATGCTGAACATGGCAAGATTGGTATAACCCTTTGTCATTTACTAAAGACTTTGATATGCCTCATGCTTTTAACCTCACGACGACTCTTAGAAAGGAATTATTAGTATTGTCATGCTAAAAAGGAGAAAATAAACAAAGTATATGTGACTTTTTCAAGTTTATACATTATAAAGTGCAAGGCCAGTACACAGGTCCAGATTTTCAGAATTCAAATGCTATCTATGTTTTTTCTTTTTGGCTATGTGGTAATAATAGGAGTAATATTACATCGTTTGAAAGTCATATTAAGAGGGGTAGGGTGGATTTTATGTTTGTTTTATTTTATACTAGATTATTATACTTCTGTACATTGTGGGGTTTTTTGTTTTTTAACATAGACTAATATATTTAACTTTGGGGAATAAAACCTACCACAGGATCAAATGAATTTACTTCATCAAAGAAACCTTTCAATTTTTTTCCCTAGATACTTCTGTGTGCATAAATTGGTACTTAGAAAGCTGGCTAAAATATGTATTCATGGAACCCACCCTTAGAACAACCTGACTAATTTAATGTGATATATGTTCCAGGAATTTATATTTTTTTAAAAAAATTCCAGGTAATTTTTGATGTGAGTGGACTGGGAACCTCACTTTGAAAATTGAGTTTGTATTTGTATTTTTATATATAGCCACAGGTATAGTCATGACCCATCTCTTACGGAGTTCGAATTCTGCTGGCTCCACTAATTACTAGCCATGGGACATAGACGAGTTGCTTAACTTCTGTGCTTCAGATTCCTCATATGTAATGAGGATAAAACAACTACCCGTTTAATAAGGCCTTGCCAAAAATCAAAACAAAACCATAAACAATAAAGGGACACAGGGAAACTTTGGGAATAATAGAAATGTTCATCACCTTGATTGTGGTAATGGTAATGTGAGTGTATATGTGTGTTTCAGCTGACCCAATTGTACAGATTGTGTACATTAATTATGTACAGTTTTTCGTATGCCAGTTACACCTCAGAAAAGCTGGGGGCATAGAACACTCCAGGAATAGTCCTTCAGTGTTTAGCATGAGACATTCCTATGGTAGTCTAGTAGTCCATTAATAAAATTAGGGATGTCTGGGACAATATTACTGGATAAAAAAGTTGCTTGTAATGGGTATTTTGTAATACCACAAGATAGATGAGTTTATATATGTAATATATAATATACATAATCAAATAGTTAACTGGTTAATCAGTAGTCCAAGAATTATTTATGGACAATGTATGAATCTCAAACATTTGCTGTAAACCTAAAACCGCTCTAAAAAATAAAATCTATTAAAAATAAAGTATGAGAAAAGTTTTAAAAAGTGAAGATTAAGTGAAATATATAAAAATACATAAAGGGTTTCTGGCACACACTAACCACAATAAATGTTACTGATAGTGGTGATTCTTTGAGTTGAGTAGAAAACACATAATTTTCATCTCTTGTGACACAGTTTCTGTAACCTTGTGTCTGTAACCTTTTTAATTCTGTACAACAAAGTTCTTCAAAGTCTGCATAGATTCTGTTCTTTATTACATGAAGGTAAAGCATAGACTTGTTGGGGAATTCTGCAGGATTTAAGATGTAAATTCTTTCCTCATTTTGACTTGTCAGGTTTTGCAATAAATGTATTAATTCATCTATTCAACAGATTTTTTTTTGAATATCATAATAGTTCCCAGTCATACTATAAGAAACAAGATTTACATTGTTTTGAACTTGTTCCATTTGTTGTTTTGTACTCATTATTTAAGATTATAAGGGTTAGCCTAATGGACTGAAGTGTCTTGAGGCAAGAGCCTGTATGTCTTAACTGCTTCCAAACATTGAATTAACTCATCTTTTTATTCATTAATTAATCCTTTATTATATTAATGCCATAAATATTTACCAAATACATATTATAAGCCTCGTATGTATATGTAGTAGGTAGAAAACTTATTAAATGAACAATGGGTAAATCATTTTGTTTCTTTACTGTAATACGTTATATGTCACTCTCCTTAGCATACCACATTTAAGCATTTATATGTTACCGTTCCTCAACTTTTTTGAAAAAGAACTAAAATTCCTTTGTCTCTCATGAACTGAGTGCTAACTCAGTGCTAACTATGCATGTTGTATACAATTCAGTATCTTTTATGTTCATATATGTTTTTGCTTTAAGATATGTCTTCAAATCATATTTTATGTTAGAGTTGTTTTCCAAGCAAAGGTATCTACTTAGGTCTGATAAAGGAAAAAATAGATGCAAAAACAGAGCTCTAATAGACACAACCTCTTTAATTTATCTTACCAACTAGTGAATTATGAAGAGTCAGTTACACAGTATGAGAGTACACTGTTGATTCCTCAGCTCTTCAAAGGCATTGAGTCTATTTAATATATTTCAGTATATTCAGCAGGGTCCTAGGTATGTATAGCACAACCAGAGAAACAACTCTGTTAAAAATCTTTGTGTAGGATGCTGTTTACCAGTTTTTTGTTCTCAGGATTCCAGAACCTTAATTAATAGGTGAGTCTACTCACTACAGATCTATGTATATCACTATCTATAAAAATTCTTTAATTTGGGGTTTTATGAAGATATACTTTGGAATAACTATAATATAGATTTATATGTGTAATTCATCATAAATATATGACTATAAAGGCATATAATGGGAGTTTGATATGAATCCATTACCATATAGGAAGTTTTAATAACATTAAAAAGAGAAACCATGCTTCTTAAAACATTCCTTCAAAAATTACATTCATCATATTAAATATATTAAATATATAGAACTATAGATGAGTTAATAATTCATTATAGTTTTACATCACCTTTTAAAAAGATTTATAATATAAAATTATAGCATTTGTATTAAGTGATTTTTTTTTTCCCCTCATAATAAATGGAGAAGAATTCATATAACAGATTTAACAGAACAGCAGTAATTGCTTAAGCCCGCCTGGATCCTTTTGATGCAACTTGACTGCCCTCTTCAGGCTGCATATGAATATATTAGAACAATTTACAGTGTTCCCTACATTCATAAAGGTCGGCCTGTAATATTTCTATGAACTACCGAAATAAAATATTTTTTAGTTAACAGCACTGAAAATGTAGTTATTTAAGTGCTTGAAGCATTTGTGGTTTTAAATTTCTAATTTCAGATGGCAGTAAGATCAGAAGTGTCCTAATAAGCACTAGTAACATCTTACTTTGCTCATCAGTCCAAGGTGACATAAACGTGCAAGAATCTGCTGGATTTCTTTATCTGTCATTAGTCAGGTTTCCTCTATTCCCTATTAAGCATTAAGAATTTGGAATATGGAGGGGGGCATAAAGGTTAATGGAGTAAGGATAGAGAATAGGGTCTTTGTTACTAGGGTGCATTTTTTCTAATCTTTTGTACTCTGAAGAGATATCATTGATATTAAAGTACATATTTCTTAGGCTCATTGAATTTTTTTTTTCAGTGACACACAGATCTGTTCACTGATCCTGTTGGTCCTGAATTACATCCAACAGAAGAAAGCCCCATTTACCTTGTCAGTATTATATTTTCTCTGAGTAGAGTCAAGAAAATGTAATTTTCTTTGGCTCCTGTGGAATTCTTTAGTCTTGCTAGAGCTGTTCCTAAGTACATTGCCTAGAAAATTTTGTTGGGTGCTTTGGCCTGCTAGGTTCCAGTGGAGAGTATGTACAAGATAAGTCACACCTTTATTTATATAATGTTTTAATAGTCTCATATATTTTCCCAGTCATGCCATTTCTAAGCACTCATTCTCTTTTCCTCCTATATATCATACACAGTTGCCAGATGCAGTGTTCTTAAATAGTATTTTACACAATCCACTTCTTTTAAAAACACTTGTGGTTCACTGTTTACAAAATAAATCCAGGTTCTGTGTATCTTTTTACCACTTCCTGTCTTTTCTTATTTTCTAACATGAAGCTTATATTCTTATTTAAACACATAAACATAGTCTTTGTTTATACCGTTTCTGTTGCCTTACTATTGTCTCCCTGTCCTTTCTTGCTTATTATTATTATAATTTTAGTCCTTCCAGACATACCTTTGTTATTTTCCAATTTTTTTCATATTCACATTTTGTGTAACTACTCCAGCCCACTCTGATCTCATCCTTCTCTGTGTGCTATGTAGCACCTACAATCTGTATTCCTTTTTAAAATATATTTATGTATTAGAGTACATACCTATTCTTTCCTCTAACAAGCCTCTTAAAGTTGCAGGCTGTGAGGTGTACTCCTTTTTCTTGCAGCACATATTAAAATGTTGAGTTTAAATATCATTGATGATTAAAATCTGAATTCTACATTTGCATATGAAATTGGTATTACTAACATGACATCACATGATGATTTAGTCATTATAACCTTTTGAATCATGAACACTATTCCTTTGACAAACAGCATACATTTGTAACAGTACACAGATTTAAAATGTGATTTTTTTTTTTACCCCCCACACCATAGAGTAAAGCAAATTCGCCTTAAAAGAGACATCAACCTGTGATGTAAATGTGACTAAATGGGCTTTTAGTCAGACTCACTAGAATTTAGAATCTCTAATTTGGTAAATTTAATTTTAAGGCATTTATGATATATTGACTGATTTGGCAAGTATAATATTCATCATCAGCGTTAACAAACCTTTATTGAATGCCTACTCTATATTGGGTCCTAGGCATTGGACAATTGCTACATATAAACAGAACAGATACATGTAAAATACATAGTGCCACACAGTTGCTGAGAACTTCCATTTCAGATAGTTGCATCACCAACTATTATAGTTGTAGAGATATGAAGTGACTTCTGAAGGAGAGACAGTTTTTGAGAAAGCTTTTTAAAGAGGGGAGGATATTGTAAGCAATGTATTTCCTGCATATGGTAAGAATGGACATGGTATGTTCATGAAACAGACCCTTTCAGTGTGGTGTGTTTACAGAGACATAGGTTATATATAACTTGTGGCTGGGATATGGAGCATCTTGACTTCTTCCCATTGTCTTCATCATATGGGTTGTGGGGAATATTTTTGGATTTTGGAATAGAGGATAAATTATACAAATTGGTTTTTGGGAAATGAAATCTGAGAAAATGGAATGGTATGCAGTACAGAGTTTGAAGGCAAGTTGAATTCATCCTCTTTGACTCCTCATTACTCTTTATCATATTTTCTTTTTTTTTCTTCATAGTACTTATGATTGTCTGAAATTTGTGTTTATTTGTATGAAGCCCCTCTTTCTTACTAGAATGTAAGCTTCTGGAGATTGAGGACCTTGCATTTATTATTCACTTCTATAATACCTGGCACATTGTTGGCACTAATATGGATCTGTGGAGTGAATTAATGAGTTCATGAGTGTATACTTAATCTACTCTAGTGGGCTAGGTTATAAAAGTATGAGGAAAAGAAGTAAAACATTATTCCTATCTAGGTCATTCCATAAGATCCTATACACAGACATTGAATACTAAAATATGATTGTTTTCTCTTTACTTTTTAGAATGAAGCCATTTTCATTACTTAGAATATCATCATCACAAGAATGCTAGTTTTTTTCTGATTTACTATTTCTCTGTGTTTTATTTCAAAAGTTAAACTTTTTTTTGTAAAATACTCCAATAATGGAATTGTGTTTAATATATTGTTTTCTTAATTGTAATGCCATTCTTTTAATGAGTTTTTTCAAGCAGTATTGGTCTAAGTATTGGTTTATTACTATGTAAAGATGTTCAGACCTACTTAAGTGTCAGTGCCAGTTCAATGTGTGAAGTTATTATACGTTTTTTTCTTTGAAAATCAATGATGAATACTTACCAGTCATACTACATTTCTTACCACAAAAATCAAATCCGATTTTAGGGCTCACGTTGTTTTAAACTTTGTTTTGATCGTAGGATTGGGAGAGGCACAGTGCAGCACTGTTTTATACAGACGAGGGAGGGTGGAAATGTGTATTCTGTACGTATTCTTCTAGTAAACAGAGAACGCATTCTCATTTATACCGCAGCTTCATCTTGCCAGCATCTTAAGTTCCATCCCTCTTTAGGCCTTTGTGCTTGTTATTCCTGCTGGCTTTCTCATCCTTGGCATTTGAGCTTTATTGTCACTTCATCTGAGAAGCCTTTTAATGACCATACCATCTAGTACATTCTCCATTCTTTCCTATAATGCTATTTTGTATACTGTTTTCTCACAGTATATCTTAGTTTTTAGTTTTTTCATTATTCATTTAGTTTATTATATGTCTCCTCACTAAAACATCAATGCTGTGAAGACCAGAGATCTTGGAGATTACTTCTTACTTCTTGCTATTAGGTGTTTAGTAAATAGTTTTTGAGTGAATTACAGTAGATTAAATCTTATTTAACCACCAAAGCTTCAAAATTTGTAACTATTTTTATTGAAAATATTCTAAGACATATCGTATAGTTTTCTGCCTACCGAGCACAATGCAGTCTTATGCTAATCACTACAATGATCAGTTTTGGTGCTATGCTCTGATAAAACGATGCCTTCGATCTTTGTTTTATGCTAAAATGACCTCAGATTACAGCACTGTTCATATTTAGGCCTCTTAAAATGTATATATTTTAAACACAACAATCTCATGTGCTTCATGTTAATAAAGAAGGGTCTGAAATGAAGAACTTTAGTTCCTGGCCCTTGCACTTACCTATTTGCAGACTTGCGTGCCAGAAATAATCACTGTTATTCCTTTGTGTTTTTTTCTTTTGATGTTTTTTTCATATCTCTAAGTGTTATTCTTATAACAATATTTCATACAGTGTACTTGGTCTTTACATTTCTTGCTGTGTTAAGTGAAGATGTAACTCATCTTACCCTTTATGAGTTTTATTTCTATGTCTTATTTACCACTGTAATAGTATTAATAAATATATCCTTGTATTTTTTGTTCATTACCTGTAGATTATATATCTTGATTCTCTAATTTTTGACATGGAGATTAGGAAGCACAGCCTTCCCCATCACCTCTTCTTCCCCTTTACCTACCAAATTCTTTGAAATATATTTCTATGTTGTCATAGTTGATAGCATCTACAGTCTATACTGTAACTGTAATTACATCCATGCTCTGTCTACAGGTTGATTTAGAAAGTTGAAAGGGAATAAACAGCATTTACATTATTATTTCCCTATAAAACAGCATCCACTGCAAAGTAATAGTTGATGATTCCTTTTCTACAATGCCATTGTTTACGACCCTTGCCCCACTCAAAAGAAAATGTTCAAAATAATATTTCCCATCACCAGTTGATCAAAATTATATATTTTAATTTGCTGCTTATTTGGACCTTAAATCTTATGTTCACTTTTGGTTGTCCTTTTTACTATTGTGGGAACAAATACATATTTAATCACTATGGTCTTAATATCTTCCAGCTGTTTCTGATTCTAATCATTACTTAGAATCTGCTTTTTTAAATTTTTAAATCTAATTAAATTCCTGTTTTGATTTGAACTGATTGCATCGTAGCATCGTAGTTCGACTATAGTTTTCTTGCATCTTCTACCCTTCCTATCTTAACCACATTTCTGGTTGCCTTATTCCCTCTCTTGCAGTGCTTCTATCATAGTCTCAAGTTTTCTCACTTTTTCATTCATATTACCTTTTCTGTCAATTATGTCTTAGGGTAATTTCCTAACAATGTGTGCGAGGTCAATTTTAGATTCCTTTCATTGCTGAGAACCTGTTCATTTCAAACTTAATTGATGTTTTGGCTCAATATAGAATTCTAAATAGAAAATAATATCCCTTCAAAACTCTCAAGGAATTGTTCTATCTGCTGTTATCTGGTATTGCTGATGACCACTCCAATCCCAGTCTCATTGTTTGCCCCTGTTGAGGAATGTTTTTTTCTCTGAAAACTGTTAGTATCTTGTTTTTTATCCATAGCGTTCTGAAATATCACAGAATTTTTCCATGTTGGTTTTTTCACATTCATCTTATTCTGAATCTAGGAAATAATTTTAATTTGAATATTTAGTCTCCTTTAATTTTACTGTTTCCAGAAATATCATTTCCTCTGTTTTATCTCCCTCCTTTCTCTGGGACTCCTGTTTGAAAGTCGTAATTACTGAATTATACCTATAGATCCTTTCTCTCTGCTTCTCCCCTCCCCCAATATTTCCACCTGTTTTATTTTGTTATGTGGATTTTATTTAACTCTGTCTTCTAAATTGGTGTTTTATTTGACCAGTCATATTTTAAATTTGTAAGTGTTCTCTCTTACTTTCTTTGTTCCTTTTTATATTATAATGTTCTTTTTGGGTGAATGCTGTTGAAGGAAGCAGTATGCCGTGGGCCCTGAACATCCCTGCACGTTCTCATTAGG
The DNA here is from genome assembly GCA_004363605.1 of Indri indri. Classification (NCBI taxonomy): domain Eukaryota; kingdom Metazoa; phylum Chordata; class Mammalia; order Primates; family Indriidae; genus Indri; species Indri indri. The sequence goes on along the minus strand of RJWJ010007550.1, from coordinate 40,547 downwards.
TATACCGAGAATACAAAGGCTGACTGCTCTTTACCTGGGCAGATTCTCAGGGTTGTATGTGCAGTGACAAGCCTTAGGGAATGAGATGTCTTCCACCAAGGCACAGGCTTATCACTTACCCTTAAGAACAGTAAATCATCCAAACTCATTGTTCTTCTGTAACACAGTCAACTGTGTGTGTGCAGGTAGCCATGAAAGGCCTTTTGTGTCACCCTATGAGACTTGGGACCTAGGGAACTAATGCAAAGCAAAATGAAGTCCTTTTTCTTTGACCCAGGAGTCTTATGTCTTCTGTAGCATCCATGAAACACTAATAGGCTTGCTTGTTAACTCATATATAGGATAAGATCTCAGACCCAGCACAGTCTTGACAAATGCAGTATTTTCTCTAACTTTTTCTAAGTATAATAGCTAAATTTTCTTTTTAATGTTTTCGATCCTTCTTTGGGAATCTTTTTGTTTGTTTAGCGTTTTTAAAAAAAATCACGTTAGGTTTTCCTCAATTACATTTTTTTTTTTTTTTTTTTTTTTTTTTTTTTTAAATAGTCATTAAACAATAGAAAGGCAACATTGGGACTGCTTGGTGAGGGGGCAGAAGTTTAGGTCTACTATTCACTATAAGGAAGTTTAATTATGAACCTTATTTTTAGCTCCATTTCTTATCTCCATAGTCTGCCGCTTCTGAATCCAGTGTTTTTCCTAGCCTCTTACTACATTGGAATCTGCTTTGAGATCGTAGCTTCCTCCGTCAAAACTTTCCACCAGCTTTCTCTTTTTCAGACATTGCTTGACATCTTTTATCTCCTGCTGACTCTTTTTTGTTATCCTGAAATCATACCTTTTTATTTCTTTACTTCTATCTTTGGGAGAGGGGGAAGATAAACTCCTGAGAATGGTCAATTATGTGGAAGAAGCACTCCTACTTTGTTTTTAAAATGTTTTAGCAATAACTTGTTGCTTTTTATTCCTATTACTGTGCTTACATGCTTCCAGCAATGCCATTTCCCTGCTTCTAATCTCTCCCAACATCTAAATATAGAGCTTTATCATCTGGAAAATTAGCAAAATGTCTAATAAAAATGAGTTCTAAATAGGAGCAAATATCGTATTAGAAGAGGGTTTGTTTGCGGCATCTGGTTTAGCTACTCAGAGGAATTTTTGCTTACTTTTGGGTTTGAATGTAAATGCATTTTAAGGTAAATAAAGGTGCAGTATAACTGTGTTTACAATTTTGTAACTTATATTTCCTCATGATTTTTGTTTTTTTGTTAAACTGAATTGCAAATATTCTTAAAAGTTGGTCTTTTACTAAAAATTATTAGAAGATTTAATTTATATGTGTAGGGAATGCCAAAAAATGTTTTAAATCCCTAAAACAAGAGTTGGCAAACTTTTTGTTTAAAGAGCCAGGCCAGCCTGTGGCTCATACAGTTGTAACAACTACTTGCCTTTGCCCTTGCAGCATAATAGCAGTCACAAGCAATATGGAAATGAATCATTGTGGCTGTGTTGCTATAAAACTTTATGTATACTAAAGTTTGAATTTTATATAATTTTCATGTATTGAGGAATATTTCTTTCTTTTTTTTTTTTTTAACAACCATTTAAAAATATTTAAAAAAAAAAAGAAAAAGCTAGTCTTTGCTTGCAGTCCCTACAGAAACTGGCCAATGCTCGCCCTAGAATTACTGGTTTTATTAACTGCTTTGTTAATGCTTCAATACTGATGTGTTTCTACTCTGCCCCATTATTCTTATTAGGCAAGCTAATGAAGAATATCAAATATTGGCTAACTCCTGGCGCTATTCATCTGCTTTTTGTAACAAACTCTTCTTCAGTATGGTGGACTATGATGAGGGGACAGATGTTTTTCAACAGGTAAAAGAGTTTTATTTTGGTAATATATTTACCAGAGTCACGGACGATACATTTTTGTTAGCCAGATAAAAATACAATTCATTGAATAAGTTAGTAAATATAATAAGTAATTATAATAAATTCTGTGATGTGATTAAAATAATTACAGCCAATGATACCTTTATCATTGTGCAGTTTTTGCCATTAGTAAGTACAGTAAACACATTTTGACTTTTGCATTACACAGGAAATGTGTTTTCTTAGCATGCAGTGGCAGTATACATGAATTAATCTTTTTTTGGTATTGTATGTGATTAAGTAATTTGCACAAACTTGTGACATTTTGTATAAAATTCAATGTAAATTTTACTTAAACTTTATTTCTTCCAATGTGGCAGATACAGAGAATTTTACATGTAAAATATTAAGTATTTATTTAAAAGTGTTTTCTTTCTGTTATGGGCTGAATTGTATTTCTCTAAATTCATATGTTGAAGCCATAACCTCCAATGTGACTGTATTTGAAGATAGGGCTTTGAGGGATGTAATTAAGGTTAAATGAGGTCTTAAGGGTGGGGTCCTAATCCAGTAGGACTGCTTTCCTTAAAAGAAGAGGAAGAGACAGCCAGAAATACATGTGCACAGAGTCAAAGGCCGTCTGAGGACACAGCAAGAAGATGGCTACAAGGCAAGGAAGAGAAGCCTGACTAGAAACCAACTCTGCTGGTCCCTTGATCTTGGACTTCCAGTCTTCTGAACTGTGAGAAAATAAATTTCTGCTGTTTAAGTCACCTAGTCTGGGGTTTTCTGTTATGGCAACCTGAGCAGGCTAATAAACTCTCATTTATAGTCTTCTCTGTGGAGCAAGGTATTGGACTTTAACATAAGAATGCTAGTTGTCTTTGATGTTGTCATGGTTGTGTCATTATCATTGCTAACATTGAGAGCTTAAGGACCACGCACTGTTCTAAGTGCTTCATATGTATTCTTTCATTTAGCTTCACAATGATCCAGTGAAAGAGATGATGTTGTTGGCTCCATTTCACAGATGAGGAAATAAGGTAGGGAGAGAATGTTGCTTGTCCAACATTACAAAATTAGTGTAATGTATAGCTAGAATTTGAACTCAGCTTTCTAAGCCAGAGCCCTAGCTCTTAATCATGCTGTTACCTTGCAGTTAATTTTTTATATATTTACTACTTGGTCAGACTCTTTTAAATGCAAAACTTATTGCAGTGCCCAGCATTGATTTGTTTGGGTATCTTGGCCTATGTAATTATTCTCATATGTGATACTCTTTGGCGTAATGATCTACCAGGTCATGGAAAAATAGCATGAAGTTCTTTAAAGAATCTATCCCACTAATTAAATTGCCATTAGTACATATTTTTGCTCATTTGCTTCCAGATTAATTATTTGTCTTTGCCAGTTTCTAGCTGAATAAGATAAATTCTCTCTCTTTGCCTTCAGTACCCTTTTCCTATCAGTATTCTTCGCTTATTTCTTCCCCCATAAATTTATTTTGCCTTTTAAGGATGTTTCTTTGTATTTATCCATTCAGCAAATAGTATTGAGTGCCTACTCTGTAGGAATAATAAATTCTCAAAAAAAAACATACATAGTTCTTCCCTATAAGCAGCTTACAGATTAGGGAGCTAATAATAATAGTAATAATAATGTAATAGTCATAATAATATTAAAATACTAATAAAGGAAAACATAAATATGTAATTTCAAATATTCCTATAAAGGAAAATTATAGCGCTATAAGAACCAAATATCATTTCATATAATTTAAGGTCTCTATGAAATCTCAGGAAAATTGGCCTTAGAGATCATCAGATGGAAGTGCTATTCATTATAGACTTGAATGCTCTCTGCTCTACTGGCAAGTAGTCACCCCGGTCCAACGTGACTGCTGGAGCAGTCTTTATGCCTCAATATTAATACCTACTCCAACAGACCTGTAAACTAAATGAAGAAAGTGGGTTGGATTCGTTAAGTTTCATAATAATATCTTTGTTATCTTTATTGATAATATGTTATCTTTGTTTCATGATATCTAATATACTAAATATATACTTAGTATATTAAATGTAGTTCTTCACTTTTTCAAATAAATATGCTTTCTCCTATTTTTATTGAAACATCATTCTTGATCTTTTTAAAAAATAAATCATTAATAGGAACACTTGTATTTCACTTTGCTCCTAACTATTGTAAGAAATAAAATTGGCAAAACACCATGCATCTGACCTTTGCTGTCATTGTTGGGGAAGCAGGGTGGTGTGGGACTGCAGCAAATTGGAGGGACGTGCTTGACCGCAGTGAGAGGTACAGCTCAGCTCCAGCTCTGTTGAAAATATGTAGGCCACATGTATCTAGATCTCTTTCTCATGAAAAGACCCAGATATGAAATTTTACATTAAATTTCTCTATCTTTAAAATGTTGACAGTTAATTCAGATTTAAAACAAAAAAACTTTGTGGGATAAATCTTACCTTTTTGTTGAGTGCTGACTGTAGGCTGCCAGTATGTAATCATGAAGATATATGGTTAGATATAATTGTTGAATTCTTTTATATGATTTAGACATAGTTTCTTTATAGTTTGGCATAGGTATGAGAGTTGAAATCAAGATTGTTTTTACGTGAAACATTTCCTCAGGTTAATTTGGATGCAGCGGTATTCCTAGTATAGAACTGCTTTGTCTTTTCCAAAACCTAGCCCTTGGCTTAGCAATAAGAGTTTTCATTTTAAAATGCAGAAGGCATAAAAGTTATGGCAATTAATGATTTTTTATGACAAATTATAATCTACAAAAATGGGGAAGTATATATTTTGTTTCGCTAGAGAACTACTGTAAGATTTTTAATGCTTATTTTTTCCCCACTAACTATTAAATCATGTTTTGTTGAAGTACTCTCTCTAAATTGATGTTTTAAAGCACTGCCAGCAGTACCGTGGTATCTCAAGATAAAATTAATAACAAGTGGAGAAATTTGGTAATTTCTAGCTCGTTGAGGACTTGTTGGGAAAGTAACTTCAATTACAGTGATGTCGTAGGAATGGCTGAGGCTAAGTGTCTGATGTTAGGCCACTTGGTTAATGAGTATGGTATGTTGGAAGAAACTCTGGACTAGGAAACAAATCCATGTTGGATTCTGCTTTGTATGTAGGCCTGAGGAATTTGTGGATTTTAATTAAGAGGAAGACTTTGAATGATAAGATTTTTTTTAAAAACTCTAAAATTCTAGAATGTTAACGCTTAGTATGGATTTTCTGATTGTTCTAATCCAAGAAGTGAGGATGAGGGGGACTTCCTCTCTTTTAATCTTATAATTTACATGTTGGCCATAGTTTTTTCTTGTGCATCCATAAGGGAAACACATGAACAAAGTCTAGAATGAGAGAAGCACAGGGAAGAAAGGAACTCATAACTGTGTCCTTTGTTCAGTTTAACCAGCACTACTAAATGTTCATTAAATGGAAGCCCACTGCTGGAAAATGGAATACTATAGACTTCTGATGACAGAGACATATAATGTATAATATGAGGCATATTTTATATATATACTATATATAATATTTGTTATTTCATGTTATGTGTTATAATCAGTTTGTACTGTGTTGCAGGAGCTTGTGTTTATAATTAAATTTTCTAATGAACTTGTTCAAAATTTTTGTAAAAAATTATTTATGAAAAAATTTGTTAAATTTTTATTGAGGGAGTTAGAGTTCAGAAAGTATTATGATATAGTGGTAATGAATTGTCTAGAGTCAGAAGACCTGAGTTCGGATTCCATCTTTACCTATTCAGAGCTGTGTGACCGTTGGTAAATGGCTTTATCTTTTTATGCCTTTATCTCCTCATCTTTAAGAGAGGGAAATAATAGTGCCTTTCTTATAGGACTGTTGGGAGGATTAAAATGAGATCTTAACATATGCAGATATTTAATTCAGCTCCATGCCAGACATAAATGTGTACTAAATAGTTATATAATAAAAGTTATATAATATATATAATTTATATGACATATAATTATATAATAATAGTTATGTAATAACAGTTGTATGTAACAGTTAATATTTGTTTTGTGCTGCTATAACAGAATACCTGCGACTAAGTCATTTATAATGAACAGAACTTACTGGGTCACAGTTCTGAAGGCCGGGAAGTCCAATGTCAAAGTGCTGGCATCTGGCAAGGGCCTTCTTACTGTATCATGACATGACAGAAGGCCGAAGGGCAAGAGGGGGCCTAACTTGCCCTTTTATAATGGCACTAATCACACCCATGAGGGCAGAGCCTAGCCTAATCACCTTTTAAAGGTCCCCTCTTAATACAGTTATAGTGGGGACAAACTTTCAAACCATAGCAAACATGGACCAACTATTAATCGTTAGCAGTAATGTTTGAAGCATACTAATGTAGATAACTTGAAGGTAAGTAATGAAAATCTGATTGCATTTGCAATACTAAAAATGAGAAATTTTTGATACAGAGACATTTCATTCGGGTATTCAGCTCGTTTATGCTAAGTTGTATGAAGCTCTATAAAATGATTTGGAGCTGTCTTGTACATACAACAGCTATAGTCAGAGTCCATTTATAGGGCAGGAACTATTTTGGTCTTGACTGTATACTTCGTTATTAAATTTAGTTATTATGGGGATCCAAGCTTTTAGTGTTGTATTCTTACCTTGGTGGTCAATTGTAATCATATATATATATTTTAATAATATGTATTTTTTATATATATAAAATTTGATTTTCATTCTCATTATTAGGAAATACTGAATTTTGTTTCAAGTCAAGGCCCAAATCTCTTGGTCATTTATTTTAAGACATTTTTCATAATTCCTTGGCAGCAAAAATGTAACCTTTATGTATTTTTTGGTAGTTCGATATTGAATGCAAATTAACCTAATACATGTTTTTTAGATGTTATATCAGTAATAAGCACCATTTATACTAGAGTATTGTTTTATGTAATACACTTTTCAAATGGAAATTACCTGGAGAAAATACTTCTGAAATATAACCAATTTAAGACAGTTAAATTAATAGAGAAGTTGAGCAGAAAAAGAGTGTCACTGGGGACTTCTCCTGCAGTCGCTGATAAATTCAAGTTTTTTAGAGCAAAAATGTTGGTTTCTGTTGTATAGTCATCATCACAAAAAAGTAAAGTCTTCAAGTTTTAAACAGGGAATTCAATCTACTTACAATTTGTTTGAAATTAATTCCATAATATGCTTATTTTTCATCAGATTCTAGTACTTTTTCTTTAATAACTGCTTAAGAAGTAAAGTAATTCACGTACTGCCAGATTGCAATATTTTCCTTTTACACTTTCAGTCCCTTCTTTCTTTACCCTAATAATAGATCCAGAAGGAAAAAGAATGAAATGGCTGATAAAATATAGGGAATAAAGCTGATAATATGAATGATACATACTAAATGTGAGAGTTCAGAGGACTTAGTCAAGTTTACAAGTTCTTTTTCATTTAGTAGTGCATTAAGATGAATAAAAACAGAAATACAACTCTGGGAAACCACTTGGATTTTCATAATAAATGCTATCTTTCCAAAATTTGTGCAGAAAAAGTTTTTTAAAAAATTAGATTAATGATATATGAAGAATATTGGAATATTACATTTAATATTTTTGAACTCGTGTTTTACAGCTCAACATGAACTCTGCTCCTACATTCATGCATTTTCCTCCAAAAGGCAGACCCAAGAGAGCTGATACTTTTGACCTTCAAAGAATTGGATTTGCAGCTGAACAACTTGCAAAGTGGATTGCTGACAGAACAGATGTTCATGTATGTTTTTATTATTCCCCACAGTTTTAATAGTAGGCTGATTAGTTTTTAATAATAGGCTGATTGGTTAGAGTATTATAATAAGGCCACAATAATATTTTTTTATTTATCTGTGGATAATCTCTCCTTGTATAAAGAGATCTGTGTTTGATAGCCATAAGCGATAAGCTGAACTTTGACTGTTAGGTGAATTCAGATGGTTTTTAGAATAATGGTTCAATGGTTCATTAGTACTTTAAAAACCATTGAAAAGTATAGAACTTAGGCACAAAGTAATTTCAGAGGCTAAAGAATATATTGAAAATGGCTCAATGTTATTAGTAATCAAAGAAATTCTAATTAAAAAGTAAGATGTATAGTTTTTATCTTTTGGGTAAATTAAAAAGGATAATACCCACTTTAAAACCATGTGGAAAAATATCTACTCACATTTACTGCTTCGGGACTATAAATTGGTATAACCATTCTAACAGAATGTGTTATATCTTTATTTTATGTAATTTAACTTTACAATTCCACTTCTAGGAATTTAACCTAAGGATGTAATCAGGGATGATTTAAATTTTTAGCCATAGAAATTTATTTTAATGGAAAAAATTGGAAAGAAATCCAATGTCTAGAAAATAAGAGACTAAGTGAATGTACTATGGCATAGCCAAGAAATGATTTGCAAGAATATTTTGCAGAGAATGAAGCTGAAAGTATAACAAGGGAAAAAGTAGGTTAGAAAAATAATATTTATAGTATGATCTAGAATTTTGTTTTAAAACATAAACATGAGTGTAGATAGATATGGATAGTTTATTCTGGAAGGAAATGAACCAAAATGTTGATGATAGTTAATACTTATTTGGCAGTCTTATGGCTATTTTCCCCCTAATCTTACCAATGTTTTCTTTTTTTTAATGGATATACCACAGTTTATTTATCCATTCATCAGTTGGTGGACATTTAGATGTTTTTCTACAGTCCTTTATTTTTCATCAGTGTGCTAAGGTCTCTGTAATCTTTCCCACAAAATTGATCTCACATCAGCCTTGAAGGAAGAGACCATGTAACACCTGCAGTCCTCCTTTTGCTTGTATAGGAAAGTTTAGATTTTTCCTCTGGAGGTTCAATATTAGGAGTCTGTTGAAATGAACAGATGATAGGTTAACAGGAGAAAAGGCTTACAAATTTATTAATGTGCACATGTGCGTGAGAGCCACACAAAATATGAGACTCAAAGAAGGTCCAGATGGTTGAAGTTTAAATACCCTCTTCATAAGGGAGAAGGAAATGGAGGAATGTAGGCAATTTTAGGGGAAGAGTAAATGATATTTAGGGAAGTTGAATGGGCCCTAAGAGCAGACAATAGCCAGGGACAAAGTTTCTCTGGGTTCTGGGGGAGGTGGCAACAAGTCACAAAAGGTGAAGGGCAGAACTGCACTGCAAACAAAGGTACTCTGATTATTTGGGTAAAATCTCTCGGGTAAAAAAAAAAAAAAAAAAAGAAAAAAAAAGTTGTTTTGGAGCAGCCTTCAGGAAGAATAGGCAATAGCCTGTTTGGGTATGGTGACTTTTAAAAGGTGGAAACAACTAAAATGTTCATCAACTAATGAATGGATAAACAAAATGTGGTATATCCATACAAGGGGATATTATTCAGCCATAAAAAGGAATGAATTACTGATACATGCTACAACATGGATAAACCTTGAAAACATTGTGCTAAGTAAAAAAAAAGCCAATTATAAAAGACCACACATTCTATATGAAAGTCCAGAATAGAAACATCTATTAGAGACAGAAAGTAGATTTGTAGTTATTGTACTTAGGGTTGGAAGTTGGGGGATTAAATGGGTGATTGAGATGATTAAAATGTCTAATGGCTGTGGTCAAGTTGCACATATCTGTGGTGAATATACTAAAAACCATTGAATTGTACACTTTGAATAGGTAAATTGTATGGTATGCAGATCACATTTCAACAAAGCTGTCAAAAAATAGCAGTATAAAAAGTTCCAATTTGAAACGATACAAATATTACACTTTCATCATACCCCAACCATTTACTTAGATGATCCCATTTTCCATGGTGTGGAACCAGAGCAACTCTGGGTTGAGTTATTTAAATAAGGTTTACATATGGTTGAGTGTATTCACCTAAAATGAGGAGGAAGTCGCTTTACACAGCCATGATTGTTTTAAAGAAAGAATGCTTACATTTGTCTTTTATTGCTGAATTTCTCTGTTTCACCTACTAGGGCCCAATGGACGAAGAAACAATTTCTAGCAACATTTTCTCTTTTTTTTTAATTTTTAAAAAATTATTTTTTTGTTGTGTGTTTTTGTTACTTGTTTTGTTTTGAGCCAGAGTTTTGCTCTGTTGCCCAGCCTGGAGTGCAGTGGTACAATCACAACTTACTGCAACCTCCAATACCTGGGCTCGAGCGATCCTCCTACCTCAGTTTCCCGAGGATCTGGGACTTCAGGCATATGCCACCACGCTTGTCTAATTTTTTCTTTTAATTTTTTGTAGAGATAGGGTCTTACTATGATGCTCAGGCTGGTCTTGAACTCCTGGCCTCAAATGATCCTATTGCCTTAACCTCTCAAAGCATTGGGATTACAGGCATGAACCACTGTGGTTGGCCAAATTTTTAAATTTTTATGTGTTTAGGGGGTACATAAACAGATTTGTTACATGGATATGTCACATAGTGGTGAAGTCTTAGCGTTTTGCGTAATCCTTACCCGACTAGTATATGTAGTATGTAGGTAATTTCTCAGCTGTGATTTTTTTTAAGGCATATATATTTTGACTTATAAAGAGTAAAAGTAGTGTTAGTGCCAGGTATAAAAAGTAGGGTAGAATGTTTCTGAATTCTTTTTTTTGAAAATTGGAAGGACTAGAATATAGTCAAGAGAAAAATTTGGTATTTTTCTTTCACTTTAAAAATTTTCATTGCATTTTTTCAGATTCGAGTTTTCCGACCACCCAACTACTCTGGCACCATTGCTTTGGCCCTGCTAGTGTCGCTTGTTGGTGGTTTGCTGTATTTAAGAAGGAACAACTTGGAGTTCATCTATAACAAGACTGGTTGGGCCATGGTGTCTCTGGTATGTTATCGCATTGACTAATAGATAAGACATAAACTCTGCCTGTAAGGAATGCATTGTGGGGATGTAGAAACTGATCACAGACAAAATAGTGTAACATAATACATGCTGTGATGGAGGAAAACATGGAGTACTGTAGGAATACATAGAAAAGACACCTAACCTAGAGTAAAGGGAATCGTGACAGCCTCCCCAGAGTGTGACATGAGCTGAATGTTGAAGAATAAATGAAATTCTAAAAGCCTTCAAAGCCAAATATTCAACAAACGTGAAGCCTGGGATATCCAGAGAACTATAATTCTGTGCAGCTAGAGCAATGATGGCAAGGCAAGAGGGAGTAAGAGATGCTCCTGGAGAGGAAAGAATGGAACTGTCTTGTCTATAAGAGTATGGGTTTTCGTGCACTGGCAATGAGAAGCTATTAAAATGTTCCAGAGATAGAGGGCTTGGTTTACGAATCACACCTTGTGTACCTCTGTGTCCCCAGCCCTGAGCACAGATCCTGGTAGGGGCTGAGCAGATACTCAGCCCAACATTGTTTTATGGGCTCCCTCTTGCTAATCCTATGTGAAGGCAGAGAGGTAAACGAAAGGCTCACTTCCTTTTAAGGCTTAACACCCCACAGTCCTGGGGAGAAATGCATGTAAGTGATATATAGGAGGTATTCACCCCTCAGACTTACATTCCCTCTCGCTGACCTGAAAGAAAGAAACAAACAACCAACCAACGCGTTCCAGAGATAAATAAGTTTATGTTTTGGAGCAACCATTCTGGTAGCAATGGACAGTTGATTGAAAGGGGTAAGTCAGGCAGCTGGAAGACTGGTTAAGATAATATTAGGAGAATCTAGGTGAACATGGTCTTACTTCAGTTTGTACAAAAGTATTTTTCTTCTCTATGATTATGATCATGATTTCTTTAAAATAAGTAGCTAATAAAATGAAAATGTAAACATATTAATAAAATATATTCAGACAATATTGTCTGATATTTAATAGTTATAGTAATGAAAATACTGATGTTAAAATATAAATAGCATAAAATCTTAAGCTTCATAAGGACATGTTTTTGTTCATTGCTTTATCCCTGGCTTCTAAATCAGTTTTTGAGCATATAGTAGGCTTTCAGCAGTTAAATCTTGAATGAATAAATGAGAAAAACCTATTTTTTTTTCTTTATGATTCAGGGTACATGTCCGTTATTGAGGATTTCCAGCTGAGGAGAGGGACCGTCTTTATCTTATTCGTTGTTATATCCCTAGTGTCTAGTAAAATACCTGACATACAGTAGAGTGCTCAGTAAGTAACTGTCAGATGAATAAACTAAACTGAAAAGGTTTCATGGAGAACCATACATAGGCCATGAGTAAACCTTGGGTAGGGTAGAGGGGTCGACTGGGTTGACACAGCATTAACAAGATGTAGATGGAGGTATTACCATCATGGATGTAGGGGGAAGCAAGAAGAGTGGCCTGAACCCCAGTTCCAGTTAAGGAGCGTTGGGAGATGGTGCTATTTAGGAGTACAGGAGCACATTGTGGAGGGCTTTGGAATAACAGATAATATTTATTGAGCTTACATCCTGTATTGTGCAGTTCTAAGTGCACTACATGGACTAACTTACCATGCATAAGTAATCCCCACAGTTTAAAAAGATTGATACCAATATTGTCCTAATGTTATAGATAGGAAACTAAGGCCCAGAGTGATGAACTTGCCAAAGGTTGCACAGATGTTGAAGATAGGCCTGAAACTCAAGTATCGTACTTTTAAGAACCTTTATTCTCAACTACTATGATAAACCACTGGGTAAAGTACTGTCAACATGCCAGTGGTCTTAAAAATATTAAAGGTTCTTAGGAGGATACTACTATTTTAAAAATATTTTAGTCTGTTAAGTATGTTAGTATCCCAAATGAAGATCCCCCCCCTAAAAAAAGAAGAAGACATTTCCTTAATTTCAAAATACATTTTGCCTAAAACACTGCATTAAATCTATAGCATAAATAATAAACTTGAATGTACTCTCTAAATTCACTGAAATGATATTCCTGTGAATTAAAGAATTTATTTTTCTCACATAACAATTTCAAATTTGTAAATGATTTTTTTTAGATGGTGGATCATTCTCTGTGCCCACCCTGGGCCTAATATTCTAGTGTATCCTCTAAGTTGAAGTGCAAATATTTTGTAAAATGCTGACTGTCAGAAAATATCTAGGCTAAATCTGTGTAAGTCAAATCTGGCTTTTATGAAGTCTGAATTAATTTCAGAGTTATTCTTAAAGAGGAGAGAGGATTCAGATTAACCTCTCTAAAGCTGTTATGTCATTATCATTTTCTGTTGAAACACCTTGGCGCTCAAGCAATTATAGAATAGAATCTAAACTCATTCTCATGGCTTAAATATCATCATAATTTTCCCCTATCTTTTCCCCAATTGTATCCTTTTTTCCTCCTTTAAAAATTGTGCAAACCTAGAATGTTTAGACCCCCAATCATGCATTCCTTATCCTTGCCTTTAACCTTTCTTGACACAAATACCTGCCAGAGCCAGGCAGTTGAAGTAAAGGGTGATTGGACAAGTTATAAGACAGCAGGTACTGTTTTAACCTGAAGAACACATTTAAGTTCAAAGGTGTTCCAGTTGATTAATTTAAAAATATTCTGTGATTTAAACAAAACATGCTTATACGTAAGTCACAGTGATTGAACTGTGACTTCTGGTTCATTCACTCTCCCAACCTTCCTGTAATTCCTTGAATCTTTAAGGTTAGTTTTCCAAATACAGATGTTTCTGATAGATCCAGCAGGTATTTAAATAATCTCTGTGAATTTTTCCTGGCTATGTCTTTTTTGTGATTTCTTCCATCTGTAAACTTCTTCTGAATGTACTATGTCATATATTTTGCTGAAAGCATTTAGGTACTTACAGAGATGTAAGTACTGTAATCCAAGAATGTAGGCTTCTGGTGATCCAAACTAATGTAAGAATGAAATTTAGAGGATATAGAAGATGATTATCATGTGCTTTAAAATATCACTGAAACATCAATTGTCTCCTCTGTGCTTTTGACTGGTTCAGGTGAGCACATAATATCAGATTGTCTGTCACCATGCCAGATGCTTTATATATGTTATCCAAGTTAATCATTAACATATCTCTTTAGCAGAGTTGGTATCCCAATTTTGTAGATATGGAACCTGAGATGCAGGGAGAATAAGTAACTTATCCAAAGTCCCACAGTTAGTAAGTGAAACATTTTTTAATGGATGAACTAAAAGATCATTTTTAAATGGTAGTTTTATGATGACCATTTTTTTTTAAAGTGAAATATTCTGGTATTCTCTGGTTTACATATTGAAATATTGTACCCTGTTTTTCAGTGTATAGTCTTTGCTATGACTTCTGGCCAGATGTGGAACCATATCCGTGGACCTCCCTATGCTCATAAGAACCCACACAATGGACAGGTGGTAAGTGCATTTTCTAAGCGTCAATATTCTGAAGTTTAACCCAGTTTAATATAGAAATCGGAAATTATGTTTAGCATTTAGTAAGAAAGGAATCTGTTCGTAAATCAAAATGTATATTCTTTCTTATCTACCTCTGTTACACATATATACACATGCATATATATATACACACACACACAACTTATTACTTTTTTTAGGATGACGACTGCTTTAGTGTTGATTTAAAATTAGTATCTAACACATCGAATATACGTGTGTAAGCTGTTTTTTCAGCTTTATATACTGCTATGACAATAATATGTAACACCATAAGAGGAAAAAGGAACAGTTTGTAGCCAGTGTGCCATCAATGGTAAATTTAATTTTCTTCAGAACAGAATCATAAAACATTGTTACTATAAGAACCCTGGCAGTCATATTAGAATGTTAGAAACTCTTTGCCACAAAGTTAAAGGCAAAATTGATGTGTTGTTAAATTAGTAGCAGAGTTCACATTAGTAACTGCCACTGAATTCACATAACTTGGTTGCTTTCCCCTTCCTTTTGGTGAGGAGGAAATACTGTGATAGATCAGCATAGCAAAATACTCTCTTTGAGGCTTAGTATTAGGTTGGTAAAGATAAATAACAGTTTCAAAATATGTTGCCTTTTTTCTGTAACTTTCTCTACTTTTCCTTTTAGAAAATACACAGATTTTGAGAGAATAATATAATGACACACCCTCTTGTACCCATCACCAAACTTTGTCATTTATGAGCTCATAACCAATCTTGTTTCATCTATTCTTCCATCCCTTTCTTTTTACCTGCTGATGGATTCTTTTGAAATAAGTGTTCAGCATCATTTCATTTCATATATAAATATTTCAGTAGGTCTCTCTACTGAAGTTCCCAGACTTCTCAGTCAGGTTATAGGAACTAATTGCAAATCATCAGAGTTACAGTCATTCATACAACATAATAATTATTTGGTCTCATATTTTAATGAACATTTTCAGATTTCTTTTATAGATGGATGGTAAGGATAAGGAGTAAAAGTTGGACTATTTGGCTAATCAGTTGCCATAGTAAATCAGGTCTGGTTTTTGTTGTTTATGTTTTTGAAATCTGTCATTATTTATATTATTAAGAGTAATTTCAGAAAGCCTTTGATATTCAAAATTATTACAAAGAAAAATAATTGGAAGTAATTACAGAGCAATAAATTACTCTCTTTAAGTCTTCACACAAATGCAGTCTCCTCAGTGAGACCCTTTCCTGACTACACTGTTTAAAAATGCGGCCCCTTTCTCTCCTCCTCCTCCCCAATCCCCAGTGCTCTCTCCATCTTTCCTGTTTTTTTCCATCCATAGCACTAAATGACTTGAACATGCTATATAATTTACATATTGTGTTATTTTTGTCTGTCTTTTGCCATGACCCCAGTAATATGTAAGCTCTTGACAGCATGGATTTTATCTGTTTTCATCACTGATATATTTCTATTACATAGAGGAGAGCCTGATGCAAAGATTTGATCAATACTGTGTTAATGATACTTAAATTTATAAATTCAGGAAATCTCACAGATTTTTCATTACTGTCTTCTAATCTACAAGAGTGTTCCTTATGTTAAAAACAAGACATCGCTTTTTATTATTGTTTATGGTCTGTTAAGTATATGAAAAATTGATCGTTTTTATGAAATGTTTTAACATATCACTGTAATCTTCATCTTCTTACTATTTCACCAGCTCTTAGCTAATTTTTGAGGTGCTATCCCTTACATTCAGTTTAATGGAGTAAGTGCCAAAGAAGTTTGTGCCGATAACAGTAACAACAACCACAAGAGACGCCATCTATTGATTACCGAATGCACGTCCGGCACTAGGGTACATAGATGAATATTTTAGGGCACAAATGAATATTCCTAAAACATACTTTGATTATAGCTATGATATTGATATGTGGTGGAGCTGAGCTACCAAAGTTGGAAATCTTAATTGGCTCTCCATTCCTGCCTATTGTAATTTTTCTTCTCAAACTTATACCTTTACTACTTTGCAAAGACACTAAATGTTTATCCTATCTGTACTGTTCCTTTTTTCCTAAATATTTATTTTGCTGCTTCCATTCCTGGAATGTTCTCTACTTCTGTTGAATCATACCCACCCTTCAAATCTCACCTAATCTACCATCCCTCTGAGATGCATTTCTTCTTAATTATATTGGAAGTTCTCTCTACTTCCCTTTACATATTTGTGAACATACAGTTAATCGATTTAGGTATATGCTTTCTTTTAGTATACTACTTTTTAATATTTCTTATATCTTCTTATTAGTCAAATTCTTAAACAGAGTTTTCTCTTAAACTATTTTCTATCTGTAAAACTTGCATATACTTTAGCCAATCCCCAATAAATATTTTATTAAATTATTATAGTAGACTCATGCTAGGAGATTTTTGTTTCTTAAGTTGGATTATCAGAATTTTCCGTTTAAATTTTTTCCTCACTAGTTAGCAGAATAATAGGATTGACACGTCAGTGTTAATTCAGCGTGAATCAGTAACCTTAATGTTACTGGAACATTTATTTTAAGGTATAGATTAGATTAAAGAGAAGTTCTCTTTAATGATTTAGAAAATTTTTTATCCCCCTCCATATTTTTATGTTACTGTTTTTCAGGCAGACATTGACATGCCCCTTGAGAAAAGGTACTCTGATGGCACAGAGGAACACATTAAGAAACTAGAATTTTCTATGTTTTTATTTATAATTATTTATTTATTTTTAGAAGTGGGATCTCACTATGTGCCCAAGCTGGACTTGAACTCCTGGGCTCAAGTGATGGCCCACCTCAACCTCCCAAGTAACTGGGAGCATGTGGCACCACACCTAGTTCTTTATTTTTCAAAGGAAAAAGCTTTTCCCTCAAATTTGCATCTAATTTTCAAATGTATTTATCTCAGCTTATCAACACCTAATCATAAAGTTGTAGAAACGATGGAATTTAAGCCTATAACAAAGATATTTAAAAACATTTGCAAAGATTAATTTCATCACAAACTTCACTCCTTTATAGTGTATAAAAATATAATTTTTTCCCTATATTTGAATAAATCATTAAAATAAATGAAATTTGACAATAGATACACTTTTGTGTCTGGCTGCTTTCACTTAACATTATTTGTATCCTTATTGTTGCATGTAAAAAGTAGTTACTGTTGTCTATGTTCCACTGTCTGAGTATACTGTAATTTATTTTTATATTCTACTGTTGATGGACATTTAGGTTGTTGCCACATTTGTTTTAAGTTAAAAAACCAGACAAACTAATCTGTGTGTTAGATATCAGAAAAATGGTAACCTTTGAGCTGGGTGGATAATAACTGGAATAGGACCTAAGGGTAGCAAGATTTTCAAAGTCAATTAATTAAAAATAAAATATCCTTCTCTCTCTCTCTTTTTTTTTTTTTTTTAATTTGAGACAGAGTCTCACTTTGTTGCCTGGGCTAGAGTGCCGTGGCATCAGACTAGCTCACAGCAACCTCAAACTCCTGGGCTCAAGCGATCCTTCTGCCTCAGCCTCCCGAGTAGCTGGACTACAGGCACGTGCCACCATGCCCGGCTAATTTTTTCTATTTTTGGTCGCCCGGTTAATTTTTTCTATTTTTAATAGAGCCGGGGGTCTCACTCTTGCCCAGGCTGGTCTCAAACTGCTGACCTCAAGTGATCCTCCCTCCTTGGCCTCCCAGAGTGCTAGGATTACAGGCATGAGCTGCCACACCCAGTCAAAAACACACTTTTGAATTGGTATTTTAAAGATACCATGCTCTAAAAGAAATAGCAACAAATATTACTTAAAATGTTTCATCAATTATGGATAGTTTTATTTTTTAAGCTAAGTTGTATGTATCTTGTAAACAATCCTGCAGAAAAAAAAATTTAAGAATATATACATATTTAAGAACATCTGTCTCTATCTAAGAGAAATTTTTTCTTTATTACGCATTTTAAAATTCTTAAATATATATGGATAGATAATTTGTTCCCTTATGGGAAGTTTATTACTGATGCTCTGTCAATAGGTCCTGTGTTTTGAATTGTGTTTTTCTGGAGTGGTATCCATTGCAGTCTTCTGAGCCATTTATCCCGTCTGCACATTCAACTTGTAATCAACAACGTGCACTTGGAGAAACACTAATCAGAATGGCACATAGTTTGTGGCTGTCAACTGAATCGATATATAATAGGCCCGTGTCAGCTCTGAGCTTCTCATTCTATCTTTAATAGCTTAATTTTCTACCTGGACTGAGCTAATTGGACCAGAAAAGCTTATTAATGAAAGACTGGAGTATATTGTTGGGTCTTCATTTAGCTCTTAGCTTTTTAAAAATTTAAAGGTATTTGTATGGTTGGTGACTCTGTTCACATTTTCATATATTAATTGTGAAAGAAAACATGTCTAGGAAAAAACTTGAAAATACTAATGAAATTTTTCTTTGTTGCACTTAAATGTAAATGAATGCAGAGAATGTAAAGAAAATTAATAGTGCAGGCAGTACGATGCTGTGCTGATTTGCAAGTTTATTTGTTTGTCACTATTAAGATGCTATGTAATGGCACAAGTCAAGTACTAATGGTCCACTTAACAGCATGAAAGTCATCACAAAAGCAGTCATTACCGTGTAGCTAAAGGGAAGCTATACCATTCTATGGTTACATAGGACCTAAAAACAATTTCTGTTGTTATAAAAATAATCATCTTTAATGAAATGCATTTAATGAAATAAAGCTTATACTTAGGTTAGTAACCCCCACAGTGAATAAATGCGTCGTTCCTTTTTTTTTTTAAGATTTGGATTTTAGCTGCTGCCTGAGGATTGCCATTAGTTTACCATATGTAATTCAAAATTTTTCACTGCATTATAGTTCAGTTGTGAATAAAACTGTGATATATCCTTAAGTATTGTGTTCTGCTTGTACATGCAAAAGCATTTCATTGCAAAATGACATGCTGCTGATTTAATCTAAAATTTATCCTTAATAAGGTGCTTTTTCCATGTCTCAGGCAGACATAATAGTCTTAAATTTTCTCCAATTTGCCACATTTTCATGCCTCAGGGATTTTGCACATGCTAGCTCTTTGAGGGACATATTAAGTGTACTGTCATCCCATTTTTAGTAATAAGTTGAAAATTGTATAGACTTATTTAAATTAAATATAATTATTATATTTTTCAATGGAAATATTTATAAAGACTATTCAGTAGTTTTATTGTAATCTTCATACCACCAGAGAAAAGAATGTTAACATTATCCTGAAATTTTTTAAACCAAAAAATCAGCAAAACAAGAGTAACTGGCATACTAAAGATGTGTAGAAAACTGTAGTAGTGTTTGGAATTGGGAATCTGCCGTCTCATTTATTCATTCCTTTATTTTTTTTATCCAGTGAACACTCATTGAGAGCTTATTAAATGTTAGGTATTATATTTGCCCTAGCAGTACAGATATATCATGGAGCTCGTAGTCTAGTGGGGAGATGTAATATGATATGGATTGGCCCAAAGTCTGTCTCTAGAGCCGTGCTTCTTACTGCATTGCATCATATTAGAAACTGGAATTGTTTTAGATTTTACCTCACTGTCATAGTCACTTTATTACTATCACCCTGCATCTCATCTCTTGCATGCTTTGCCCTGTCTTTACATTTCTTTTTATTTCTTATATTTTTGTCTGTCTTTGGTAAAACTCCCTGCCTTCATCTCTGGCTTCTGTTGCTGTGGCTTCATGCCTTCTTTCCACCTAGTTTTGACTTTCATTGTCACCATTACCTATATGCATTCTTGATCCTAAACTCTGACTGTATCTTGATTGCCAACTTCTGAAACCAAGCCAAATGCTTTTATATACTTCCTTTCAACTGTTGCTACCTATGGTCCTGGCAATTAATTAAAAAGAAGGACCATGTAATTTGTATCCTTACCTCTTAATGAAGCACTTCACACAAGATTGATACTAAATAAATGATAGTTGAATAGATGACTAAATCTTTCTTTGCAAATAAGAACTCAAGTTATATTTTCATTCTTTCAAAAATGTTAAGTATATCTGGAAAAAAAATTGGTTTTCTCTCCTAACATTTGTTTGTACTTTGTCATTAAAACCACATACACAGAGGGACTATGGAATCATAAAATGAGCATGTATTTTAATATGTCAAAGTTCATCTAATATAAATATTCTCTAAGAATCCAGAATAAATGCAATTTCAGAGAGAAAGTATAAGAACAAAAAGAGAAGAATTCAGCTCTCCCACAGAGAAAGAGATGAATTACTTGTTAACTTGCTCATATTGTTTAAATTTTTTCCAATTATGGAAAATTATTTAGTACATTAGAAAGAGTAATGTACTAAATAGAATCCTGTGGTCTTTAAAAGCCAAGAAAATTATTCTAATACTATCAATAAAATGGTGTAATTATATTAAATACAAATTCAAATAAGCATTTAAGTTGAGGTTTGAAAAAAGTATTTTAAGTTGTATCTCTACAACTTCAAAATAAGACCATGTAATTTATAATAACTCAGAATATTTTTTGTTGATGTATGTTTATCAGGCATCATTATATTTTGATTCTATATAATGGTAGTCAATGATTTTAATATAATGAATTTTTTATAACCTTGGATGAAATATATATTCAAAAACTAATTGCTTCAATATTCATATTATCTACATCACCTCTGTCTAGGTATATAATTTAAGTATTAAGTCACATTACAATATTTTGCAGTGTTTCTTACATTTTAGGAGAAATTTTACTTTTTTTTCCCCGTAAAGTCTTAAACCCCATATATCATATATGTCACATGTATTATCAAAATAGAGAATCAAAACATGCTTGGACACACCTTAGAGAAATCAAATTAAAATTGCAGTGAGTTGCCACTACAGATTCATCAGAATGTCTAAGTTTAAAAAGACTGATAATACCAAGTCTCGTCAAGGAGATGGAGCAGAGCTCTCATTCATTGTTACTGGGAATGTAAAATGGTATAATCACTTTTGAAAAAAGTTCTGGCGGTTTCATAACTACACATATACCTACCTTATCACCTAGAAATTCTGCTACTAGATATATACCCAACGTAAATGAAAGCATATGTCCATAAAAAGATTTTTAAAAGAATGTTTGTGGCAGCTTTATTCATAATTGTCAAGAAGTCGAAATGACCTTGGTGTTAATAGGGGAACAAAAACATCTGTAATATATCCATACAATGTAATATTATTCAGCAACAAAAGGGAATTAGTGATACATGTAACAACATGGATGAACCTCAAAAATATGCTGAGTGAAAGTTTTAGAATAGGTGAAACTAATCCATGGTAGAAAAAAGTTAAAAAATAGTTTCATCTGGGGATGGAGACAGATTTACTGGGAAGTGAGATAAGGAATCTTTCTGTGATTAATGTAATAGCTTGTATCTTGATAGGGATTTGGCTTGCATGGTGTACTAACTGGTTGAAACTTAGTGAATGACACAGTGAAGATTTATGCATTTCACTGTATATAAATTTTAAAAGGAAACATTAAAAAAACACAAAATATGCCGTGTCCCTGTTCCATTAAAAAAAGCCACAGTGTGATTTGGTTATTTTGTAGACCAAATTATGCTTTAGTTTATAAAGAGTCCTAAAGTTTCAAAATAATCAGTAATCCTAACAAGAAGAAATAATAGATATGCCTTGGGAAATTTTCCCATCTTTTTGCATAAGTGATGCTAAATACTTTAAAATATAAAAGATCTCTTTCTCTCAACCTTTACATTTCTCTCTGACCCATTTCCTCCCTCCCCCTAAGTATATTAAACTGTTAGTGTTGTTCTTAGTTAAATAATAAAATATCCTAAAGCATATATTAGAATAGGGTGTATACTTGATTGAGTCAAGTGTGTTGTGTTTTATTTTAATTCTGGCATACAATGAATGAGCCAAAGAAAGTGCACACAAAATGACCAGACCTAATGGATTATGTACATTTTGTTAATTATTTAGGTTGATAATGCTGCCTGTGTTCCCCTAGGCATTTGTAAAATGTTAGTGTTTTTGTTTTGTTATTTGCTTATTTTGGGAGTAATCTCAGTAAGTATTTTAAATTTATTTTTGTTTTACAGACTAACTAGGGGGACTGTCTACTATATACAGTGTAAAGATTATTATTTATGAAATTATTTCTAGCTATATAACCATATCTGTGTTTAGTGTATTTAATAATTTACCTTATACAGGTCGTAATTGTTTACTTCTTACATATGCTAAAGCTTAATCTGTTTGAAAACTTTTGGACTTATCCAAAATGTATTTAATTTGGATTTACCCCAAACTGTGTTGAAATGCAGAATTAATATGTACTATAAAATGTTTAAAAACAATTTAAAATAAAATTTGCCTATACTGTAACTCAGAATCTTTTATCCCTGAAGATGTAACTTTAAAAAACTGATGAAATTTATAATATTCAAAGTAAGCCTCGTTCCTAAAATGAGTTTTATAATAGATGTACTAGCAGAGCTGCTGTGTTAATAATGCAAAAATGCTTTAATTTTCGCCCAAAGAAGCAATTACTGTGAAAAGCAACATTTTATTTCTGCCAAGAAATAAAATTATTGTGTTCTACATCAAATTTTGGAAGCATCTGTAGAAAGCTCTGAAAGTTGGGTGGCATTACAGTTTTCTTTCACTAAAAGAATGAAAATAGTCATTTTTACAATAAAGGGAACACTGTTTAATAAGTAGTAACTATATATTTTGTCTGAGATTTGATTTTTAGTTTATATACTTATTAAATCTTTAAGTTTTAGTTTCAGATTGAAAATATAAAGTATAAATCTTCAGAAAAGTTTTTTCCCATTATATGAGATTATCTCAAACCTCATTTATGAAGAATAAATGCCTCCATTATTATCAAGGTAATCTCTAGGCACCTAAATTGTTTGAAACTATTCAATCTCAGAATAACATTCGCTGTTATAGTATTGCTATTAATTATCATATCTGATACTATATTTTGATATTTGAGATATTTCTTCTATACCATTTCCTCATTATTATGTGAAAACAAAATGTTTTTCATACTTTTGACTATGATACATATTCATTATGTTCTTATATTGCTTATGTTTTAGGCTTTGATAACTAGAAACCATTATTTTTTCCAGTTTGCTTATTGGTTAATATATTAAGTTCTGAAAGCTTGGATCATCTTCAGCATATTTTAAACAACTTAAAAGTTTATTAAAATACACTGCAAATATAAGTAGCAGTTATTTAACTGTAATAACTCTTTATTAAGTTATAATTTATACTTCATTATTGATTATTAAGTCATTACTAAAGGCATTTTCATTTTAAAGAAAGTTTTTTTCTCATTTTTCTCCTAGCATTCCATTTACCATACGTCTAGAAACTTTCAACTAAATCTTCGTACTTCTATTTCACTCTCTCACTTTCCTGTCCTCAATCTGTACTATTTCATTAATGCTAGTAAAACTGCAAACTACCTGGATTTTTTTAAACTGTCCAACTGTCAGTAATCAAAATCTATCATAAAACCTAGCATTAATAGTGGTAATGTGGTATGAGATAATGATATGACTTTTAAAAGTGCTACTTGCTCTAGGAAGAAGATTAAATGCAGAATGAAACTTACTTCGTTATTAATTAATGGTTGGATTTTCTAATCAATATTAGATCCTGATAACACATGACATTTTCCCTCTAATATGAGTTTGCAAGATGAGGAAATAATGTAACAAAAGTGAAAAGACACTGAAATACTTTGTGGCTTGTTAGTACAGTTTATAAAGAGTAGACTTTCTACTAGACAGGAACTAAAGCACTGGAAAATTCTAATTCAATGCTTTACAAAGTGCTTAGAGGTAAAATAGAACTTTTATAATAGTTTTTTTGTTTGTTTTTTTACCAAGTGCTCTAGAAGCAAGAATTATCCAGGCAATAACAAAATCTATATATAATGTCTTGCTAGCTAATTTTTTATAAGCAGGATTGATATCAGCATAAAGGAAGTTCTAATATTGCAATCTCCTTACAATGTACTCTTCAATAGACTCTATTATTGGTTGTAGAGATTAAATACCTGTCCTTTGCATGTTCCTTAAATTGAAAAAAGGACCAGATTGCAGTGAGAAGAGAAGCTTAGGTGATGAAATTCTAAGAGTCCAAATACCCCTCATCAGCGAAGAAATAAAGACAGAAATTGAAAATTTTTGAAACGAAAACACACTAAAACCTGTGGGATATAGCAAAAGCAATACTAAGAGGGAAGTTTATAGCATTAAATGCCTATGTCACAAAAGTAGAAAGATCACAAATTAATAACCTAACATTGCACCTTAAGGAACTAGATAAACAAGAACAAACCAAACCAAGAGTTAGCAGAAGAAATGACAAAGATCAGAGCAGAACTAAATGAAATATAGATCAAAGTACAACAATACAAAGGATCAACAAAATGAAAAGTTGGTTCGTTGAACAAATAAAGAAAATTGATAAACCAGTAGCTAGACTAACCAAGAAAAGCAGAGAAGATCCAAATAAACACAATCAGAAATGAAAAAGGAGACATTACAACTGGCATCACAGAAATACAAAAGATTATCAGAGACCATTATGAACAGCTATATGCTCACGAACTAGAAAACCTAGAAGAAAGGGATGAATTCCCAAAAACATAACCTCCCAAGATTGAACCAGGAAAAAATAGAACTCCTGAATAGGCCAATAACAAGTAGCGAGATTGAATCAACAATAAAAATTCTCCCAATAAAAAAACCCTCAAGACCAGATGGATTCACAGCTGAATTCTACCAGGTGTACAAAGAAGAGCTAGTGCCATTCCTTCTAACATGGTTCCAAAAGATTGAGAGGGAGGGCATCCTCCCTAAATTCTGTGAAGCCAGTATCACCCTGATATCAAAGCCAGGAAAGGACACAACAAAAAGAAAACTACCGACCAATATATTTGATGAACATAGACACAAAAATACTTAACAAAATACAAGCAAATCGTATGCAACAGCACATCAAAAGGATCATTCACCACAATCAAGTGGGTTTCATTCCAGGGATGCAAGGATTGTTTAACGTACGTAAGTAAATAAATGTGATTCACCACATAAACAGAATTATTAATAAAAACAAAAACCATGTGATCATTGGAATAGATGTGGAGAAGCATTTGATAAAATGCATCATCCCTTCATTATAAAAACCTTCAAAAAACTCAGCCTAAAAGGAACATACTTGAAAATAACAAAAAGTCCTATATGACAAACCCACAGCCAACATCATACTGAATGGGGAGAAGTTGAAAGCATTCCTTTTAAGAACTGGAACAAGATGAGACTGACTACCCACTGTCACCACTTGCGTTCAACATAATATCGGAAGTCCTAGCCAGAGCAATCAAGCAAGAGAAAGAAAGAAAGGGCATGTGAATTGGAAAAGAAGAAGTCACATTATCTCTGTTTGCAGAAGGAGGATTTTTATGGGGCTTTGGGATCTGGGCTCAGATGTTTTACAGTGGGCTTTTCAACGCAGGCAGCTGATGTGGATTAGGCAAATTTTGTGGTAGAATAACGTAGGTTTGTTGGACACCGTGAGGCAAGAATCTTAAAGTAAACTGTTTATCTGGGTGTGCAGACTATTGTCTCTGATAGATTGGTCTGTAAGAATTTTCTGAAGCAAGCAGTGAAGTTATTTCTTTGGTTAATAGTTTTATTTTTGCCAAAGGTTTTCTTGACCAAACTATTAAGTCATGTTGACACAGATGCTCTCAGTTCTCAGAGATAAGTTAAGAGCTTGTTGATGGATTCGAAGCTATTAAGGCCATTACCAAGATGATGGCAATGTGCTGAGAATGGAAGAACCATTATATAAGGGACGACTGAGGGGTATATGGGGTAAAAATAAAGAGATTCTGTTCTCGAGGCCCGATGGGGCTTATTTTTGTAGACCTTTTTTTTTTTTAACTGTGTCATTTACTCTTGAGAGACTTTTCATAGATCTTATAGATGAAAGAGACTCTAATGTTACCAAAGCAGAATCCTGTGTTTGATAAGAAACTCTTTTATAACACCCGTATTAAGTAATAAATTGTTGAGCCGCTTCTTAAAAAATTTAAATGATAGGGAACTTGCTTTCTCATGAGACAGCCAGTTTTAGCTCTAGAAAGTTTTACTTGTTGGGAAGATATTTCTTATATTGAGCTGAAAACTGTTCCTTTGAAATGCCTTACAGTATTTTCTTTTCCCTTTGCAATCTCCTGAATAAATGCCTTCTAAGTTCCTCATATTAGCTGAACAAATATTTGAGGCGGGCTATCATACTGGACTTTTTCCTAGGCAGCCTATCTCCAGTTCCTTCAACTGTCATCATGTCGCAGATTTGTAATGCCTTACCATCCTCGTTACTGTTCTCTGTTTTGCTCTCTAATTTGTCAATGCCATTCTTGATAACTGCCATCTTCCAGTTGAATACTATTTTCCAGATGTGTTCTGAACAGGGATGAGTGAACGTATTACCTTTCTTTCTGGGTACCAGACTTATAGTACTTAAAATAATAAATTGAAAAAAACAACAACAGCAAAAATGAAACTGACTTTTTTGTAGTTTTTTTAATAGCTACATCAGACTGTAAACTCATAGTTCATTTGGTTTCAGCATTTTGAGGCATAGTTGAAAGTGATAATATCAAAGTTCCAGAGAGATGAGTTGAAGCTGTTTAGGTGCATGATGCTGAGAAATACATTGTCCCTGTTTACTAATTTAGAAAAGAATAGTTGCTGTTCCCTTCCTATCTGTACTCTGTAAAAGTGAATGGTATAAGAAAGTGTTTGTATTGAGTTTGTGTACGTCAAAACCATACTTCTGCAAATTAAAAGAGAAAAACTAGTGTATTCCTCATGTAATCTCCCATCAGAGTTAGTGGTTTCAAAAAAGAGATTGAAAATATTGTCAGCAGAAGCTCCAGTGAATAGACAGCTTTTGGATTTCCCATATACTTAAACAGTCCTCTGGCATTTGATTACTCTTAAGTAGGGAAAGATACAACACCTTTGACTCGAGTAGGCCTTCTTTTCTTGAAACTGAAAACAGCTGTGCAACGGAGGCAGCGTTTGCGTTTATCTTGCTATTGATTATTTAATTTAGACCACAGTATAGGGAAGAGCTGCTGAGATTCTTGTATGTTGATTCCCCAGATGATTACAGAATCTCATTTTAGTTGCATGTCTTGCTATTATTAGGAAAGAAAGTGTCTTTCTAAACTCCTTATGAATTCAAGAATGTGGTAGAAGAAATAGCAGGGGACACTAATATAGCTGTAAACTTTAAAGAGATATGTGACTTGAGCCTAATTAATTATAGATTATAATATGGAAATAGAGGTAAAACAAATAATATATTCCAACTATATACTTTGAATTTCTTTTTCCGAACTATTCAAAGTGGGAATTTCTTCTTCAAATTTAATGTACTTTGGGTTGCAATTGAGTTGGAGAATTCAAAGTTTCAGTCATTTTATATTAATTAGTGATGCTGGAAAATAACAGTTTTGGGCAGCCTTATATTCATTTGTTCATTCATTTATCCATTCAGCAGAAGTTTAAAGAGGGTCTACTGTGTGCCAGGCATTGCACTATTCAGGCTGCTAAGCACTCTCGGCTAGTCACTGCAAATTAAGTGATGAATAAAATAGATAAATTTCCTCACCTCTTAAAGCTGTTATTTTAGCCAAGAAACACGGACAATTAAAAAGCAAATATGCCAGGTGGTAGTAAGTACTTCGAGAAAAATAAAGCAGAGTGTTAGGAGGTTGGGGGGAATGCTTTTTTATACATCGTTCTGAGAAGGCATATCTGAAAAGGAGTCATTAAAGCAGACACCTAAAGGAAATGAGAGAGTGATTTATATATTCTAGGGAAGAAGAAGAAACAAGTGTAAAGGCCCTGAGGTGGAAACATTCTTATCTTTTGTTGGTTTTTTTTTGGAATAGCAAGGAAGCCAGTATGGTGTTGTAATGAGAGTGAAAGGAGAGTGGTACATGAGGTTAGAGTTATAGGGGGGGTGTGGGTGTGGGGCAGGAGAGTGCTTTGGCATGCATGCTATAGAAGGCCTTGCAAGGTCTGGCGAGGAATTTGGATTTTAATCTAAGTGAGGTGGAAGCCATTTGGGGGATAATAAACTGACGAGTGACATGACCTGATGTTTTTAAAAGAATCATTTATTTTTTAGAAAGATAGCCACATAGCTTTATTGGTTCTTTGTTCTCGTTCAGTATATGGCAGCTAATAAACTAGACTCTAACGCTGCTTCTCCACAGGACACCTACTGCCAGTTAGAGGAAACTTTCTTTTCTTAATTCCCTCACCCACCACCCCCGTGTCTGTCTCTCCATCTGTCCCTTCCTCTCTTTTTCTTTTCTTTTTTTAGCAACAGATTTAAGATGTTTGGGGTATAGAGAGAATGACAGGTGGATCATTTTCAGTCAGTCATATTTTTAAATATCGCAGAAATAGCTTCTCTTTTGGCTCTCATCCCCTCCCGCATGCTCTGAGGCTTATCAGGAAAAGCTGTATTCCCTTTCCTGCTTGTAAACCTTGAATCCCTGTTCTGTGACACAACAGAGATCATATTTAAGGCATCCGTTTCCTGCTGTTTGTTTTCTTATGTAAGTTTGGATTTTGGATTCCAGTTAAATGTAATCTTTAAAGATGCTCATGTTGTATATGGTTGAATCTCCCAAATTTCAGTAGTGAGTCTCACTGAAATAGTTATCTTTTATAACTCATTGTACTAGATTTTAATCTAGAGACCAGGTATTACTTGCTATTGTCTCAGTACTCCTGATATAGTATTTCATAATGCTCCCCTTAATTTTCAGTAAATAATAAATGACTATTAAGGCATAAACATATGGTATATTTTGATATATATTTGTATATATATCTGCTTATTTTCATTTTATATCCTAGTAGTATTATTTGTGTTTGTCTAATCAGTAAATCAGTTTAGAAAGCAAAGGAAAAGAAAATGTAATTTCTCATGAACAACATTCTCTTTTGAGGTGCTTTCCCTAGGAAACAAAACAGATTTCTCATGATAATCTAATAAGGCCATCCAATTAGGTGTTAAAATACTGGTTCTAAATAAGCTAATTATGAAAGTACCCTTCAAATCTTTTTCATGACTTTGCTGTTATCATTCAAATAGATGTCGAAGTCATAATGTGAATACTTAAAAAGGGCTTGAAATGTCAATAGAAGACGCTTCTACTCTGAAATTTTATTTGCTGGAGTAGAGAAAAGATAACAGTATTATCAATTTCGTGTTGCTCATACTGAAAAATGGGTTGTAATGCAAGATGTTAATATAAATATTTCATAACTTGAAAATGAAATATAATTTTGCCTTTTGTATGGATGAAATATGAATTATAATTGTACTCTTGAGTGTGCAAAGGTATGATCGTGAACATCTTCTGAACACCCTTCCCTTGTATAGCAATTTCAACATTTTAGGAAACTAAAATACTTTGAGAAAAGCATATATTTCAGTTGTCAATTCTTTATTTTATCATTTTGTGCTTTTAAATTCGGGAAGTTAAGTTGTATATAGGAACTTAAGAAATTGAGCCATCTAAAGTAACATAAAAACAATGATAACTAGAAGAATGCTAGTTTTGGTCATTGATATTATAAATCATTTATTGTCTGTAAAACACATATACTTTGTGGGTTTTAGATTCCATATTTTCTTCTGAATACTGACTTTGTTTTCTTTTTGAGTGATTATGTGTCTCAAAGCTTTAACACCATTGTTTAGTAGAGTATTAAAACTCTATCAAACCTAATTTTATATGAGATGGTATTCTTTGAGATTTAGCCACTTTTATAATGCCTGCAAAAAGTAATTGAACTAGATAATAGGTTAATGTAAATGTATATACAGCTGAAAAATGTTTATGCCAGGCTATTCTCAATAAGCTTTTAAATTTACATTTCAAAAATCTGAAATTAGGTTAAAGTTGTTGGGCTTTTGTTTCCTATCCTGAACATCTGTGGTATGCATTGTAATGACAGTTTCATTGTGTAGCCTGTCTTTTCAGTGATTGAATACAATATAAGAATTTATAAGGTTTTGACTTTAGGTAGATTTTAAACCTGCACTTTTTGTATTTCAAGTAATTCTTGATCATCTATTATATGAAGCACCACTGGAAGTCAAAGAACAATGAGTCATTTTTCTCTCTTGATATGCTCTCAGTTAATGACATGTAAATAAACAACAACCGTGAAACTTGGTGACAGTTAAATATAACGTTGAGTATATTTTTATGGGAGCAAAGATGGAGCAACAGCTTACTGTGTGGATGAATCTACAGGATATG
Source organism: Indri indri (assembly GCA_004363605.1). NCBI lineage: Eukaryota > Metazoa > Chordata > Mammalia > Primates > Indriidae > Indri > Indri indri. Next base: position 9,826 of record RJWJ010007550.1, on the reverse strand, counting down.
AGGAAAGGGAAATGGAAAAGCCAAAATCTTTAAATTTAAGCAGGAATTTGGCAAGTGGATAACTGAGTGTATTAATTTCTAAGGCTGTCGTAACAAAGGGGCAGAAACTGGGTAGCTTGAAACAACAGAAATTTGTTCTCTCATAGTTCAGGAGGCTAGAAGTCCAAAATCAGGATGTTGGCTGGGTTGGCTCTTTCTGGAGGTTCTGAGGGAGAAACCCCATTTCTCTCTCCTAGCTTCTGGTAGTTACTGGCAATTCTTGGCATTCCTTGGTTTGTAGATGTACCACTCTAGTCTCTGCCTCCATCTTCATATCACCTTCTTCTCTGTTTCTCTATGTGTCCTTTTCTGTCTCTTTTAAGGATACTTCTGTGGATTTAGAGCCCACCCTAGGTCCAGTGTGATCTCAATCTTGAATTAAATCCACTTCCAAATAAGGTCACACACTGAGTTTCAGGGTGGATGTGAATTTCGGGGGTGGGAATGATGTCATTCAACCCACTACTCTGGGCAAAGTAACATAATAAAGTACCTGAAGGCATAGGGGCATGTAAAGTTATTAAGAGGTTCAGGGTAATAAATTTTGAGTAAATGGAATAAATTGAATACCATTTGGGTGATACTGAGAAAGTTGATCGGGACAGATTTGAAAAAGCCCCTGTGCCACACTAAGATGTTTAGACTGCCTCCTGTAGGCATTTGGCTACCAGAAGCCTGTAAACTTTTGAGTTGCTTGAACAGATTTGTATTTTAGGAAAGTGACATACATGACTGAAAGAGGAGTTTGGAAACTGAGGCAACAGATAATGGGTGCCTGGATAAAAAATGTGGTAGTGATTCTAGAGTGGTAATTATGGAACTTCAAAGGTGGTTAAATGAGCAGTTTTCAGAAGAGAGGAGTGAAATGGTTTTGAGATTGCTTTGGGAAACAAGTTGATAACGTATGCCATAACTAAGAATTTTGGTGGGAAAGAAAAGCAAAACATTGGGTTTTTAGGTAAACAACTTGGTCAAATTGTCAATCAACATTTATTTAGTAATGCTTTCTGTCTAGCATTATCCTAGATACTTTGGAGGTTATAATCAAGGCTCCTGTTTCAAGAACTTTATGAGACATTTAGAGTCATGAAAGTAAAAAAAGTGAAGCAGAAAACAATCCAAATCCATATATAAGTAAGTATAAACTTGGTGATTCCAACTTATAATTACATTAGAGTTTCAGATTAGAAATCTTTTTCAGATTAGAAAAAGATCCGTGTGGAGTTAAGTGCTATAAAAGGCTTAATTGAGAAAGTGGTACTTAATTTAGATTTGGCAAGTTGTGTTTGAATTGGTTCAAAAGAAGATAGAAAAAACTGTAATTGATAAGTGATCATACATTAAGACTGGAAGGCAGAAATAAAAATGATGTGTATTATACAGGAAAAACAGCCTGACTAGAAAAGAGAGGTAGCCAAATGTTAGATAGTACTAAGTTTGGAAAAGTATATTGCAACCAACATAATCTGTTTTGGAAGGTCAGGTAGGCAAATTTGTAGTCAATGTATAGCTTATTGGGTAGCACTGAAAAGTTTTCTTTTAGTAACGTTAGCTCAACAGTAATATACAGTTCTCTTATTTTATTAAGAAATAAAAAGATTGGAGGAAAGCCAATCTGGAAGTTTTCGGAGTCTTATGTAACAGTAAATTTAAGAACTGTTGTTCTAAATCCAGGCTTGCTTCTGGTAATGCAGATAATTACAAACATTATTCCCAAAACTACTATTTACTTTTTCTTCCCTCTCACCTTTTTTCTTATCTCCCCTCACTGTCAGCATTTTCCTTGGCAATAAAAAGAAATGGAAAATTTCTTCTGAAAAATTCTTGTAATTTTCTCCTGAGTGTTGAACTCCTTAAAATGAGGTTATAATGTAGGGGATCTCTCCCTTTTCTTCTAGGATTCCCAGAATTACTCCTTTAGGCATAGAAGATTCTGCTTTTTTCTCAGATATTATTTGGAAGATCGAAAAGGATAAACATAATTTCGAAAGATCTGTGCCATTGATAATTTATTTTACTTTTTCTAAACCAAAGCTTAGCTCAGAAAAGAGGTTACTAGGTTTTAGGAAAAAAAAAGGTACATAGATATATTTTTAAATTGCATTATGCATTAATTAAGACTCTTAATTATGGAATTTGTGTTAGTTTAACATCATCTTTAGGTAAGTTTACCACTGCACTGTGTAGACATGGTTTACAAAGCAAATTAAGGCTATAAACAGTTTTGGCTATCTTTCATTTGGTTTGCTCAAGAAACACTTTTTAGTGAACAGTAGTACCTTGATTGTTTATATCCATAAGAATAATGCTAATTGCAAATATATTTTACGTGTATATTGAATTAAGCTTCCCACTTGAGAATTTGTAATTGACAAGTTATTCTACAATTTGGGAATATATTTTAAAATGTATACTTTCATCTTCCCCTCAGTTTGGTAGTCAGATTTTTACTACATTTTTTAGGAACTGAAAGGAAGTCATAAACAAGAACCTAACTTTATGAACATTATGAATACATATCATTGTGTTTTGTTAAAGAAAAATATTATAGTATCAAGCAGATGATATATTAATTCCAGTTTTGTGAGATAAACGATAATTGTTCAGCTCTTAATTTTTTAATCTTTTCAAGAGAAAAAAACATTAAGTTGATGTTCACAGTTTCTTTACATGATGTTATATTTTTTATTTTTAGGATTGAATATTATATCCCATGTCATTTATATTCTTTTTAGAAGGCATCATCTATTGTTTTAAAATACTGAAGACAGTCATGTAATAACTTATTTGAAAAATAAGATTAGAGGGTTTTAAAGGACTTTTAGAGGTTATCTAAGTCATTCTTCTGTCTTCAGACTGATAAAATCTTTTTTTTTTTTTAAGTGCCTTTGTTCAGAGCACCCATGCTATTGATTCTTTTAACACACTGGCTTTATATTATTATTTTTCTCTTTAAATTTTGTTACTTACCTATTCATTCCACTTAACCCATTCATTGGGGAACTATTTGAAACCTTAGCAAAAATTATAACAATTCCAAAACCAAGATCTTCCACTTGAAGTTTACATTGAGATCAACTTCACCTACTTCTCTTCTCTCATTCCTGCTTATTCTAATCTTTATTCCTTACACATTTTCTTAGATGTTTTTTATTTCCCATTCCATCACTCTTTTAAAAGGGATTTACATGGTCACCAAACAACACTAAGAATTCTTTCTCCAGAATCCCTACCCTCTTTCTTTTCAACCGTATCTTCCTTGCCGATCACTAATCCTACTAAGCTCTATCAACTTCGCTGCTACTTGGACAATATTGTAGAAAGTCAGAAATAAGGTTTCGATTGAATGTATTCCAGTGTTTGTTCCTAAAGTTTCTCACTAGCACACCTCTATTCTAGTCTTCCCACTTCACACTAAAGGTCACTTTAAATGCACTTATTTCTTATGTGAGTTACTAAAAGATTTATCTATATTTAAGTTTCTTTATTTCCTGTTCACTCCTCAGGGCTCTTTAGTCTGGGTCCCGTACCCATAGCTCCATTCAAAATTCTCTGAGGTCATCAGGTATTTCCATTTTGTGAAGACAGACATTTTTCAGTCATTTAAAAAAAAATATTTTTCTGTAGTATTTGTTATTTTTTTAGAATATTATAAACTTGATGACAACAATAAATATTTTTGCTTTTTTTTAAAAAACATGTTAATCCCCAAATAATCCACAAATGATTTTTTGTAGAAGTTGTAAAAGATTCAAATAATACATAGCTACATAAAAGGAAAAAAAGCCTCCCTTTAATGACTTTCTTCCCAATTTATCAAATTTGTTCCAAAGGTAACCATGGTTTCCAGTTTTGTGTGGATCCTTCCAATTTCTGTGCTTCTACATGCATGTCTCCCCTTGTAAATATAAATGATGTGTGTACAATTTACATGCTTGTAAGCACTTAAAATTAATATTACATTTTTAAAAGTAAAATCTAAACATGTTACTATTATTCTTCAAAAGGAAGCTGACAATAAGAATATGTATCATTGGCGTCATCAATTAAAAGATTTTAAGAAAACAGTAATTTTTGCCATTTGTAATATATGTATTAGTTTGGCAAGTGCCACTGACTGGGCGGTTTCAACAACAGAAATTTTCTCGTGATTCTAAAGCCTAGGCATCTGAGACCCAGGCGACACTAGGGTTGGTTTCTTCTGAGGCCTCTCTCCTTGTGTCATAAATGGCTGCCTTCCCTCTGTGCATGTCTGTGTCCTAATCTTCTCTTTTTATAAAGACTCTAGTTATATTGGATTAGGGCCCATCCTAATGACCTCATTTAATCTTAATTACCTCTTTAAAGAACAACTCCAAATAGTCACATTATGAGGCACTGAGGATTAGGACTTCAACCTATGAATTTAGGCATGGGGGACACAATTAAGCTCATAGCAAAGCATTAATATTTAATTGAAACATTCTGTTAAAATTATTACTCACAGAAATGATTGGTGACTTTTTTATGCTCTCGGTCTCATTTCAAAAGTACCTGAGTAAAAATGGCATGTTAATGGCTTACTGATTAAATTTTCTTTTAGTGAAAGTGCACCTTGAAGGATATTTCCTCTTCACTGAAGCTACAACCATTGTTCACAATTAAGAACAACCTTCAGTAACTTCCACCTAGCTTTTGCTTGGCATGAGATAACATGGTATTGGTTGTATAAGGCATTTTGAAGACAGTATGTACAAATTGCATTGTACATCTTAAAGTATTATTCACATTCTAGGTGATACTATTATTTAAAATGCTTTACTGTTGGGAATATGAGGATATAATTGTTTTTGTAGCCCTTTATGTTTACCTCAAACATACTACTTATAAAGGATTTGAATGATTAACCTATAAAGTGAATTTATGCAAATAACAAGTATAGCAATACACAGAATTATTTTGTTTTGAAATTTTCATTTTGAACCCCAAGTGTATTGAAGTAAAGATAGAGGAATGAAAAAATAGCTTCTCATAGCTGGTTTTCAGCCATAAAATGTTTTAATTACCTCAAATTTCTACATTACAATACAGATACTACATTTTTATAGTAGTTATATTTGGTAGGTTGTAACTGCTGGAAATGCTTATTAAAGAGAGACTTTAGAGTCGATAGCAACATGGTTGTGAAATAATTATACTAATAAAGAGTCGTGAGCTATCTTAAAGCATCTGGAATTATTCCAAAGCAGATACTTCAATACTGAATAAATAATTTTCAAGGTTACACTTCTTTCTCTGTATGAATGATAAATGTATAATTTCTTGTTCTCTACTGGCTAGTTGAAGGCTTCTTCAGTTTGTTTAGTTTTACTAAGAATCAGTAAGCTTAGTTGAGAAAATGAATGTTCAAAAGGAAGATATATATTAACTAAACCTAGAGAATATCTAAAAGTGAGAGGTATGTAACCAATGCTGGTTAGATACTAGTTTTAATTCTTAGATGCTCACAACTAAATTTTGCCTTATATGATCAATAAGTCTCTCAGCAGGATTTCTTTGTCTCCCAACCTCTTTGTTATTTGATTTTGAACTTTATTCTTTTGGGTGGACTATGATACAATGATAAGAGCATGTGATTTCACATCATACAACTCTGCATTTGAAGGCAAGTGGCCTTTCACACTTTAAGACTGAGCAAGTTACTTAACCAAGTGTCACTCCCTTCCTTTTCTGTAAAAGGGAAGATTATATACATTTCGAGGTTTTTTTTTTTTCTTTTTCTATTTTGATAATTAAATAATATGTATATAGTAGTCCTCTTACCCGCAAGGGATACGTTCCTAGACTCCCAGTGAATGCTTGACATCATGGGTAGTACCGAAGTCTATATATACTATATTTTTTCCTATACACACATAACTATTATAAAGATTAGTTTATAATTAGGAGTAGTAAGAGATTAACAATAATGAGTAATAAAATAGAACAAATACAACAGTATACTATAATAAAAGTTCCGTTAATGTGGTCTGTGGTCTTGGTGTCTCTCTCTCTCTCTCTCCCTTTCTTTCTCTCTCAAAACATCTTATTGAACTGTACTGACCCTTATTCTTGTGTGATCTATGTGATAACTGAGAAGGCCACCAAATGACTAATGGGAAGGTAGCATATACAGCGTGGATACGCTGAACAGAGGGATGATTCACATCCCGGGCAGGATAGCACAAGAATTCATCACGTTGCTCAGAATTGTGTGAAATTTAAAACTTATAAATTATTTTTTCTGGAATTTCGCATTTAATATTTGCAGACTGTGGTTGACCGCGGGTAACTAAAACCATAGAAAGCGAAACTGTGGATAAGAGGGGGATTTCTATGCAGTGCCTGCTGTAAAATAGGAAAAAAAAAAAAATCAATAAAAAATAATTTCACTTTTTCAGTAGTATTGTCTCTTTTAGGGAAAACCTTCTTGATTATATATGAAGAATCATGGAAATGTTTTCCTGTGGTTATGATGGAATGATTCTCATTTGTTTCTGCTAATGTTTTCCCAAATAATATTTTTTTGAAGATACACTCTCTTTTGTATTGAGGTATAATTTATATACAGAAAAATGCAAAGATCTTAGATAAGGTGTGTTTTGGCTATATGTAAATATTCTAATGGAAATTTTGTGAATCCTTTTTTTTTTTTTGCCTAATATGTATTTCTGATTAATGACAAATCTGAGTAATTTCATATGAATTAGCCAGCTTTACAAAAAGCCAGTTTAAAGAGAAGTTGCTGTAAGTCTTTAAAGAAGGTATATTTGCAGTGTCATACTCTTGTAAGTGAAGATAAGTTCTGATTTTGATATTTGCAACCTAATGTAAGATTTTTGAAGTCTATAAAGAAAAGAATGAGGTTTTAAAAAATGGTAGTTTACTCAATAAAACCAGTTTATTGGTAAAAAATTAAGTGCATATAAGTCCTCTTTTGTAATACACTGATACACTAATGTATTTGTAATACATTAATTACTAATACTAATGGGTGAAATACACTTTCGAAATTTCTAAAGAAATAATTTCAATTGTTTGCTTATAGTACATAATAACCACCAAATAGCAATATTTATTTGTTAAAAAACTTTATTGGCAAAAAACTGCTTAATGAAAAGAAAAGCATCATTTAATGAGCTCAGTATAAATCTGAAAAGAGTAAACTCTGGTCTTATTAATTGTAAGGAATATTCACTATATAATTTTGAAAATCATCACTCTTTTCTCTATGATTTATACAATATCCTAAGTTCAACTTTTCTTCATGCCAATTGGAGGAATTTAGTTTTAATATTAGCTTCATTTGAGAAGTTAAAAAAATTATGTAATTATAAATATATTGAATTAAAAGAAAAAAATCCCTGTATACTCTAAAAACACAGATCTTTACAGTCATTTTATATTTTACTTCAGAATTTAAATTTAGTTTATATTTAAGTCCTGAAATATATTGAAGGAAGTGTTTGAAGCCTGTTCTCTTTAAAGTAACAAATATTTCCTGCTTGTATGCTATAGAAAATAACATCCCTTTCCCTGAAATAGTATTCCAGACTTAATTACTCATGTAAATAACACTAACATTTTAAATCTATGTATGATTAAAATACAGGTCAGATACTATGGATAGTAAACATTATAACAGTTTAAGAGCAATAAATATTATCCGGAGGCAGAATTTCAGGAAAAATGTTATTGAAGGAGTTGGAAACTGAATTGGCTTTAAAATCAAGGCAAATTTTGGTTATTCAGTAAGAAGAAAGATCATTCCTTGGTATGGGTCAGGAAAAGAAAAGTGGAACAGCTTAAAGAACCTGTGTAGAGCTCAAAATGGGAATAGGATGATTGGGGGACATGAAGAAACAGTTTTTACTGAAACATGTAATTTTGTTGATTAGAAATAGTGTGAGAAAAATTGTGGTTAATCTGGCATCCAATCATGTCTACTGCCAAACCTCTTCCTAATAAGATCAGATAAACAATTTTGCTTTCCATCTTCTATTAGTTTCCTTGTAACATTCTACATGTTCGAAATCCTCTCCCAATATTTCTTACTTATCTCAATATAATCTACATTGAAATACCCCGTTTATGGTTAACTGTCTCTGAAGTCTTTTCTTTCAGCCCACAGTAATCTCACCTTCTACATTTCTCCAGAATGCACAGCTAAATGGATTGTCAAAATTACAGTCTTTACAAAATACCATGTAACTTAATACCTAACTTTATTAATTTATGATCTATGTAATCATATGGCAGCTCTCAGTAAGAAAGATACTATTATTATCCTTTATTTACAAAGGAGGCAACCAAGCACGGATTCAGATCTTGGTCTACTGAATCTTAGAGTGTTAAAGCACAATGCTGGATTCTGTTTTCCCTTATTTGATTAGATATCTTTTTATGCATATATACTGTGTTTCCTTTTGAGCAAAGACACCATGTCTTATATTTACTTGTTTTTCTCATTTTATGAAGTATCTCTCCTAAATACTGAATAGATATTTGCTGATTGATTGATTCAAAGGTGTTTAACTTAGATTGCCAAGGGATTTGAATGACCTCTAAGCAGTTTTAAATTTTCAAAGGTTTGTGAGTAATATAATAATGAAAGTGTGGTTTTGAAAGACTTAGCTAGAAGAGATTGGAGAGTCAAGGCAAATAATCCAAGCATGATTTGATAAGCATTCAGACAGAGTAAATTGTGTTAAAATTATAGAAAAGTGGCAGATATAGAATAGGAAGTGCTCATTGGCTTTATGATTGATTATAGGCAGAGATGTCAGAGTTGAAGCTTAGGTCATTAGAAGAATGGTTGTATTATTAACAGAAGCATCGTCTGGCAAAGATAAATGTTTGTGTGGAGAATATTGACATTTAAAGTTTTTATTTTAGAGTGTTAGGACATTCAAGTAATGCATCTTATCTTCTAAATGAGAAAAATACAAGAGAATAGAACTTCATAGACAAATAATGTAATGTATCTTTTATAACTAAAGTACAATTTACCATTTTTAGTGGTCTCGTTAATTTTAATAAACCTAGATATAAAACTGAATATGTAGATTTTATTTTAAATTCATGTATCTCCAATTGAATTTAAATATTCCATATTTATATTACTAGAAATACTCCAATATATATTTACTATGAATTTGGACTTTAACTAAATTTTTATTAGACATTCTATCAGTTACAAAGTTGCTGTCTCCTTTTTACATAAAAACACACAGAAAACAAGAAATCCTATTATTCTCCCTTCAAATATATGTCTTCTTTCAAAATAAATCTGAGATCAGATCATTTTTTACCACCTGCCATCAACTTGCTTTATGTAATGAACATCTTTTGTCTGGTTTACTGTCATAACCTTTCTTTGGTCTCCTTGCTCCATTATAGTCTATTCTGAACACAGATCATCTACTCTTCTGCTCAAAACCCTCCTTTTGTGGCTCCGCACATGACTCAGAATAACATCTAAGTCCTTAACAACACATTGACCCTTTTACTATTCCTTGGACATGTTTCTATCTTAAGGCCTTTATACTGGCTATTATTCCATCTGCTTTGTATGTGCTTCCCCCAAAATCAGTATGGCTACCTACCTTTCTTTGTTCAAGTGTTTGCTCACATGCCAAAGACATCCTTGGTGGTGTTTATCCTGACCCTCCTCCCAGTTAAATTGCAACCTACTGCCCACTCCTAACACTTCTGATTCTCTTACTTTGCTATACTTTTCTTTTTCTTATAGCACTTTGCATTAATATAG